>PVKZ01004709.1:0-72511 GCA_004027375.1 Macroglossus sobrinus | reverse complement strand
TCGTTGTTCTTTCAGTTCTGTCACTTTTCCTTAGTTCTGGGTGGGGCTCCCTTGTTGGGTGCATGTACGTTTATAATTTTTACATCTTTCTAATGAGTTGGTCGTGTATGAAGTGTCCCTTTTTGTCTCACGTTAAATTTCCTATCTTCAAGTGTGATTTGATATCGTTAAGGGTCGTCAAGCTTTTTCTTTAAAGATGCTGGAAGTAAACATTTCCGGTCACCGTCCCACATGTTTCACTGTTGTGTTCCTTATACGACCCTTTAAAAATGTGAACATCATTCATAGCTTAGGGCTGGACAGAGGGAGGCCTGAGGCCGGGTGGGCCGCAGACCAGCCCTTGTCGTGGCGATGCCAGCTCCCTCGCGACTATCTGTCCCCTGCTCTCAGCCTGTGCGTCCCTTGGGGATAGCCATCGGGTCTGCTTTTGTGTCAGCGTGACAGATGTTACCTTTGGTGTGAGGCCGTGGTCCGCTCATGTTCCCTGTGATCATCAACACGCCTCAGTTCACGCCTGTCGTTGGGCTGGCTGTTTGTTTTCTATTTTTCCTCTTAGCTTTTTTTGTATGAACTTGAAAAATTCTTTGTGGAAACCTTTGCACTGTGAACTCTGAAAACCTGGAAGTTCTCAGAACATGTGACAGACGGGACGGGACGAGCCTGCCATCCTGCTGCAGCCAGGCCTGCAGCGCCGCGTGGCAACACCGGCCAGCACTTCCCAGAGCACCGGAAGCTGGTTACAGCCTTCTATGATGCTTCGTGGGAGTATTTCTGCCTTTCTCTGTGTTTGGCCTGGATGATAATAGTGAGAGATCAGCTAAAAGTCATACATAGAGTCTCAGTTATCTGGAAAATGCAAGGCTCGTGGAAAAAGGGAGCTTACAGAATTTGTTTAAACCGTATTTTCAGTCATGTTTTATTTGTTCCTTATTGAAGTATAATCGCTCTCCAGCATCCGGTTGGTTTCAGGGGCATCGCAGTGATTTGGTGCTTACAGCATTCTTCGCCCTGTTCGGTAGTGAGCCTGTCAGTTGGGTGTCAGTCACCCCTTCAGCAGCACGTGTTTTTAAGAGGGGTTGGTCCGTCATCTCGTGCTTCTCAAAGGTTTGCTGCTGCTGAGACATGCTCACCCACAGTAATTTGTGTGTCAAGGTTGCGGAAAGCGTAGCGTTTCCTTGACAGTCCTCAGCAGGCACTTGAGCACGGCTAAGTGCCTTCGGCTCACTGTGCGACCCGTCTGCAGAACGCTTTCCCCCTGGAAAACGGACCCTCTGTCCCCACCGTCTGCTTCCTGTCTCTGAACTAGACTCCTCTAGGGGCCCGGTGTAAGTGGCATCACACAATTTGTCCTTTTGTGGCTGGCTGATTTCACTGAGCGCAGTGTCTTTGAGGCCCATCCAAGTTGTGTCATGTCCTGAATGTCCTTCCTTTTAAAAGCTGGATAATATTCCATTGTGTGGACATACCAGTGTCTTCATCCATTCATTTGTCGCTAATCCCTCGGGGTGCGTCCATTTCTTGGCTGTCAGTCATGCTGCCGTGAACTTGGGCATGCAACTATCTTTCGAGACCCTACTTTCAGTTCTTTTGGGTGTATACTCAGTCGTAGAATTGCTCGTATCAAGTGGTAATTCTATTTTTAATTTTTTTAGGAACCTCAAAAATCATACTGTTTTTCGTAATGGCTGCACCATATTGCATTTTTACCAGCAGCGAACAAGGATTTCTGTTTTTGCAAGTTTTCACCAGTACTTGCTTGTGTCTTTTTTTTTTTTTTAAGTGGGTGTGAAGAGAGAGTTAATTGTGGTTTTGGTTTGCATTTCCCCGTGATCGTTGTGGTTGAACATCTTCTCGTGTGTTTGTTGACTGTCGGTATTTCATCTCTGGAGGAACGTCCTTCGTGTCTTCGACTCCGTTTAAGTGCGGTTATTTCTCGTTGTTGAACTGTAGGGTCCTTTATGTGTTCTAGTCACAACCCTTTATCAGACCCGTGGTTGCGAACACCCTCACGTCCTGCAGGTTGCCTTTTCACTCTGGGTCACGTCCTTCCACACGCCGAGGTGTGAAACTCTGATATGGCCCGGCCTACCTACGATCTGTCGTCAGTTGATGTATTTTTGCTTTGTTGCCTGTGCTTTTGGTGTCACATCCAAGAAATCATTGCCAAATCTAACGTCGTGAAGCTTCTTCCGTTTCCTTCTAAACATGTGTAGTTTCAGGCTTTCCCATGGTGCTCCCAGCATCTTCTGAATCCCTTGGGGTGTGGGCAGTAGGGACACGTTTTGCCATCCAGCACCTCGGCGGTGGCAGCTGTGCCCCGAGAAGAGGGACCTGCATTTAGGTGTTTCACTCGGTAAATTCTCTTCCCCGTTTGTAATAATCAGAGGTTCTGACTTGTTCGTGTGGGTGTTTAATTAGTGGTTTTGACTCAGTGGTCAGTTGATAACTCATGTATACCGTCTCTCCTTTTTATGAGTTGAATAAAGCTAGAATTATCAAAATAAAGGAACTAACGAAATTTTTGTCCCCATCCCCCAGGGTCATCAGAGAGCTGTCAGCAAAGGCGCTGTACAACCTGGCCCAGCTTGCGCCTGAGTACAGCGCCACTCACGGTAGGTGTGCCTTGGATGTCCTGCGGGCACCTCTCATACACACGTGTGTGCTCCACAAACACGCACACGCGTGCACGAGGACGGGCCACCCTGCTGGTGTCAGGCCTGAGGGAGCTGAAAATAATGTGTTTCTCTCCCGTGAAGAGTGCAAGAACTGGTCTGTGATTATCGGGACAAAACCCAGACCAGTTGCCACAGCCTCTCCAGGGTCAGATGCTGTGACCGCGGTGTGTGTGTGCGTGTGTGTCCCCAGGGGTACAGGTCACAACAGGGAATTGATGGATCGTGCTGTACGTCACGCATACTTCAGAAGCAGGTTTTCTAAAAAACAAGTAAAATAATTCATAGTATAGTAACTTAAGAGGGAGCTGCCTCCTGGGCGGCCCGCGGCCTTGGGAGTGCCCCGTCTGCAGCGATCACACGCCGGCCCAGTGAGGGAGGGGCCCGCGCTTGGCCCACCCACCCTTTCTGCCTGGAGCTAGCACATGGCTTCTGATTTCAGCCGAGGGAGAAGTACACGGGGACCTCGACATCACGCTTATTCCTGCTGACATGAGCGGGGCTGGCTCTGCCTGTGAGCGGGCGCCACACTCTCGGGGCTTGGTTCCTGAGAGCCCTGCCGGCATCACGGCCCGCCGTCCGGCCTGGCGTGGCGCTCAGTCCCCTGTAGCCAGCGGCCTGGCTGCCTGCTGGGTGGTGCTGGCCCTGTGCTTCCCTCCCGTTTAGGAGTGCTAGTGCCCAGGATGAGGGCATCCCCGATGCCCCCTTTCACAGCCTCCACCCGGCCACACCCAGGAGGGGCAGCTCTTTGGGGCGTCAAGGCTCCAGGGCGCTGCGATGCCCCCAGGCCCGTGTGGACGCGGCTCCTCGTCCACACCCTCCCTCTGGCTGTAAGGACTCTGTGCTCTGCTCTGTCCCCGGAGCACAGCAGCCCTAGGGGCTTTCTCTGCTTTGAGCCGAGATGTGCCGTGTGCAACAGTCTCACAGCTCAGCCCTGTCCTGCTCTGTCTCCCGGCAGACACGCTGCCAGCCATTGACTGGCAGGGAGGACGCGAACAGTCTGGGTCCTCACCCTGGGGCGCAGGCTTTGTGTCTGGGGGCCTGGGGAGCACGTGCCCTTTGAGGAGTGAGTGGTGTCCTCAGTCCCTCTGCCACCCACTCCCGGGTGCCCAGCAGTCTGGCCTGGTGGTGACTTCGGTGAAGGCCCGATGCTGCGATAGTGACCTGACCGATGACCTTCAGGGGGTGCACGTCTGCCTTGGGTTCTGAGCCCCGCTGACAGGCCACCCTGCGTGCGCTGAGTCGCTGTGTTCTGCCGTCTTTGCAGTTTTACCGTGCCTGCTGTCGATGACACAGAGCCCGGACCTGCACACGCGGCACGGGGCTGTGCTCGCCTGTGCCGAGGTGGCCCTCAGCCTGCACACCCTCGAGGAGCGGGACAACAGGTAGGGGAAGCCTGCCGGAGCAGCTGCTGGGACCCCGTCAGCCCTGTGTCCATCTGTCTGCATGGGGACCCCGTCAACCCCGTGTCCATCTGTCTGCACCGGAACCCTGTCTGCCCATCTGTGCTGGTGGCTCAGCGTCTTCAGGGTGTCACGTCTTGTTTGAGGAAGCTTGTCAGTGGCCCTGAGCTTTCCGATGAGTAGTGGCCAATGCTGAACCACTGCCTCTCGGGAGCTGACGAGTGTGTCCACCCAGGCAGGGCCACTGCCCGCCACGAGTGTTGAGAACAGGGACACCACAGGGATGCCACAGAGACCGGTCCAGCTGCGGCATACAGAGGGTTGCACGAGCATTAGCTTCCCAGGGCAGGTGACAGTCACGCGCGTGCGTGCGCACCGTGGCCGCTGAGTGTGCACTAGGTGTGGCCCAAGCAGTGTGGGGCCCCCCGCAGCACGTTCAGCCCGAGGCGCGAGTCGCCATCCAGCCCGCAGCACCACATAGCCTTTCTGCTGGGGGCCCCGCTGCGACGTGGTGGGCACGCGGTGTCTGAGTGGGGACTGGGCTGCGTCCCAACGTCACTTCACCTTCCTGATTCCCGAGGTAGTGAGTGGGTGGATAGAAAAGCAGACGTGCTTTCAGAGAGGACATCGAGCAGGTCACGTGCTCAGCACTCTTCAGCCATTTGTCACTTTGAAGTGCCAGAGCGTTGATTTGAAGTCCCTGCTGAGATTGTGGGTGGTTTGTATAAGCGACGGGACTGTGTGTGGTGTAGGGTCGTTTAGGAAGTCCCTTGTGTGGGGACACTTTGCGAGGTGACCATTTTCTTGCCTGTTTTCCAATGACCGACCCTCCCCAGCAGAAGCTCACAGCACTGAGGCGTTTGTCCTGCGGTCCAGTTTGGGAGACAGTGTCATGCAGGCTGCGTCCTGTCAGATGGCGCCCACCTCACCCGCCCCGGGATGGTGGCCGTCCCCAGCTCACACTCAGCCAGGCCTTGTCAGGGACATCTGGCAGTCAAGGGCAGGGGGTGTGTGGGTGGCTTGACAGCACTTGTGAGGCAGAGTCGGGGGACCAGTGCCCTGCCCTAGCATTTGCTGTGACATGGCCACGTGGCCCAGGGGAGGACAGAGGGAGGCGCCCAGGTTTCTGCTGGGGCTGCTCATGTGGGTACTCGGCCCACACCTCCCGAAACCCCAGACGGGCGGTCTCTGCAGGAGCCCGCGGCTCGCATGGTGGGGCCAGGGGTACCTGCCCTTCTGGGAGCGGGGTCCCACCTGAGACCTACGTCTGGCTGGAGCTGGAGGCCAGTCTTACTGGCCAAGCCTCACTGCAGGGCTGTCTCTGGCGCTCTACGATGTGGTTCTCACGGCCGCCTCGCGGATGGGGGCCGGTGCGGTGGGCATGGGACGAGGGCTCGCTCGGCCTCACGCGCTGTGCTTGAACTTCTGCAGGCCCAGCGGGACGTACCTGGACGCGAGGGCCGTGTGCGGCCTGAAGCAGATCCACCAGCAGGTGCGTGTGCTGCAGCATCGTCCGGCCCTGGGCTCTGCTCGCCGGCTTCAGCCCCGCCTCCAGGCCGGGCCTCGTGGCCGGCTCAGGACAGGGACCAGGGTTGACGTGGGTAGGGAGAGCGGCTCACGCTAGTGTCCTTGGGGCCCAGTGGAGGGAACATGCAGCCCACGTGCGGCCCCCATGTGGCCTGCCACGTTCCCCAGGGACTCGAGTGGCCGGGCTCTGGCCCACGGAACCTACAGGGGGCCTCAGTTTCCCACGCTGCTGCCAGGACCCAGGCCTGAAATCGCTCCGGCAGCTGTGCGTGCACTGCTCGGGGAGATGGCATGTGTGCCCTTCTGGGGTTTTGGGGTTTCCGGTCTCCCGTGGTTCATGGATGTCGGGTATGAACCATGAGTCCTGAAGTTACAAGACAATCTTAATGACAGTTGCTGCCTGGCAACGCTGTTCCCTGCCTCTGTGTCTCAGTGTCCCTTCCAGGTGAGGCCGTCCACATGGGCTGAGTGAGGTCCTCGCCCTGGGTGCGGTGGGCTCCATCCCTGCGTTGGTCCATGCCCGAGGCCAGCCCAGCCCAAAAACGCCTGCTGGGCTGTCGCCCACTGTCAGGGTTACAAGCTTGCTGGGCTGTCGACAATGCCAGCAGCTTAAGTAACTCTCATCTCTCTATTTTCAGCTTCACGACCGTCAGCTGTACAGGTAAGCTTTACGAACCCAAAGCTCCTACGTTTGTGTCTTCCTGAAGAAAACCCGTCAGCACAGGCGGCGGTCGGCTCACACCGTCAGCTGCCGAGGTGTGGGCTCCTGGGCAGTCGTCCTTACAGTGCCTGCTCTGTGCTCGTTCTGTGTGCCGTGTGCGACAGATGTGAAAGGTCTGACCGTGGTCCTTTTAAGCGTGCTGAGGCTCACTTGACTCGTGATGATGCTGCCTGGGTGAGGTGTGAGGGCCGATGGCTTGCTGAGCACAGATGCCATGTGGCTGTAGCCATTGCAAGGCAGCAGTGTCACCCGCCCCCCCCCCCCACCTACAGAGAGATGGAATGTGGGCCGCGAGGTCACAGCGAGGGGTCTGTGGTCTGCGCCCTGCTGCCAGGGGCTGTGCCTTCAGGGCTCCGGAAAGGCAGGTCACGCACATTCCAGCATCAGCTTAGACACACAGGGACAGCAGACAGGCTCCCGTGACATGAGGACTGGTCTTTGTTGAGGGAGCCTCAGGCTTGGGATGTGACCACCGACCGCCACGACCCGCTTTTAGTTAGGGACTTCGTGCTCAGCCCGTCCCGTGTGGTTGCTTTAGTCTCTGGGTTTGCAGGGCCCGCCATACACGTGGCCTTCTGTGTCCACGCCGGGAGCCTCCTCCGTGGCCCCCTGCAGTGGCTCGTGTTGCCCCTTGCTGACCTGGACCCCGTTCCTGGACCGGCCTGTCCACGGTGAGAGACGCAGCCTTTGTTCCCACCGATGGCCAGACCTGCCCCCACCATTCCATCTGCGAGTGCCTCTGGCATGCGGTTGGGTCTGGGACCCTCTGTGGTCTCTGGTCCCTGTAGTAGTTGGAGCCCAGATGTGCCCAAGGCCACGGGGCCTTTCTTAATGCTGTCCCTGTGACTCCTTCCATCGGTCTGGGGCCCGCGTGTCATCTCCTGAGAGACGCGTGGTGGTTTTCCTCCGAAGTGTGTGCTGATGGACTCGCCTCCGGTCGAGGGTGACGCTGCTGGGCCGGGCTCCCCCAGTGGCCTGCGAGGAGGGCCCGCAGCCCTGTCTGTGAGCTCTGTGGCGGCTGCTCTCGGCCGCTTCTCAGACACCTCCAGCTTTTCGTCTGTCCTGACATCAAGAAGGGAGCCTTTCTGGGAGAGGGCGTGGCGAGCACCACTTCTCTCTGACCCCGGCGTCTGTCTGGAGTTGGGGGCCTGGACAAACCCGCCGCGTCACCGGGACTCCTGTTAGTCACTAGTGCTCCGACCGTTGGCGTGTTCTCAGCCAGCGCGTGTGTGTGTGCGTAGATCGCGTGACCACGTGCTGCTGCCGTTCTTCACATCTAGTGTCACAGTGTGAACTCCGGTGCCCTCCTGTCCCCAGATGCCCTTTGTGGCCTTTACCCCCGAGCTTGGATCTGCTCAGGCCTGCGTACCACGTGGCTGTGGGTCAGCCCCTCCGCCTCCGCCCTTCGTGACCTGCCCCTTCCCGTGGCATGCTCTTTTTTCGAGTTCGGGGCAGTTGTCTGAACAACGCTCTGCTTTCCGGGTTCGCAGAGTTGTCCCTCGTGGTTGCATCTGTCTTTCCTAGGGCGCGGCTGCTGTGGCCGGTGTGGCCACGATGTGCTGTCCACAAAGGCGGCATGAGACGTTGAGTTAGATTCCTAGCTTCAGAGGTGACTTCCAGAAGGTCAGATGTGCCACTGAGAGGCATGTCCCCTCACAGCAAGTGAGTGACTTGGAGCGGTGGCCCCAAGGTGTGTGTGTGCTCCGAGGTCTCCTTGCTTGAACCTGTGTCACTTGCCTGAGCTCATGTCATTGTGGGGCTCATCTGGTCCCTGGCTCTTCCTGCATTCGTGTCCTGGGTCTGTGGCGACAGCACCGGCCGTCCCACTGCAGCCTGCCCGCTTCCGGCCTGTCGCTGGGCCCTGGGCCCGTCCCCCGGTGTGCTGGCCCCGGTGAACGCCGAGGCTGCCCTGTCTTGCCCAAGTGGTGCCGTGCTCGGCCCGCAGGAGCCGGTTTGACCTGACCGCGCCCCCCTTCTCATCGTGGTTCCTTTAGTCTCCGAGTGTCTTTGTAGTAAGATATTCTTAAATTTCCTCTTTATTATTTTGGTTTTTCCCTCATTGCTGTTAGGTTCAGTGCGGTTCTTTTCAGATGTTAATTTGAAGTTGCGTTTGTGTCTTGCGGTGCCTCCCGTGTCTGCTTCCCGTGTTTGTGTCCCCCCCTCTGTGGAGACTCGGAAGCTGCTGTCGTCCCCGGGTGTCCCTGCGTCTGGCTGCAGCGATGGTTTCCTGGCAGTGTCGTTTTCCTGGTAGCTTCCTGTTGGGTGGCAGGCTCTGGTTTTGTGGCACCCCTGCAGCAGTGCTGGCTGTGGCTCTCTGGTGGGTGTCAGGTTGGTGGGCCTGCGGGACCCTCTGGGGCCTGCTCAGGAGGCCTGTGGCCAGCGCCGAACACGCTCATTGGCTGCCAGGCCGTCCTGGCTGAGGAGTCTGCCGCTACCTCAGGTGTCACCAGGCCCTTCCACTCTGGCTGGTGTGGGCCGAGTACCCACATGAGCAGCCCCAGCAGAAACCTGGGCGCCTCCCTCTGTCCTCCCCTGGGCCTCGCCTCCAGGCACCTCCTCCCCACCCCCGCTCAGATAGCATGTAGGTGCCGGGGCCGTCCTGTGGGCACAGCTCACGGTCTGCCCACTTGGGCTCCTGCAGAGCTCCAGCTGCCTGCTCCCTCCAGCGCCCCAAAACCCAGCAGCCTTCACCTCCTGAGGAATTAGGCTCTGGACGGCCACACCCCGCTGTGCCCTGAGCCCCCGGGGCCGCACCCTCCCCCAGGCCTCTGTGTTCCCCGGTATACTAATTGCTTAGGGCGGGAGGGCGAGTCTGCGCTGCTTCCTCTGTCTAGGCCGGAAGCCAGTCTTTGTCGGACGTTTCCATTGTGTGCTCTCCCCTCGCGTTCACCAGCTCCTTGCTCTCAGCCTCGGCGTTAGGTACCCAGAGCAGGCAGGGTTCCGTCTCCCGGGTCGGGAGCATTGGGGGGTTCTCTTCCTCCGATAGAGAACGGCCCCGATTCCTTCGGTTTCGTGGAGTTGAACTGTTTGGAGTCTGTCCTGTGCGGGTGTGCGGCGTCGTCGGTACCAGGAGGGTTCCTAGTGTCCAGTGGAAACTGCAGAGCAGGGCGACCCGTTGGTCCCGAGGTGTCTGGGATCCCAGAGCAGCTCCCGCCCGCATCGCAGTGATGAGCGCCGCCATCCCCTCCTGACTTGAAGCCTGAAGTCACGTCTGGTACGTGGCGAGAGATTTCAACCCTGACTGTTTTTCTTGATTTTCAGGGGTCTGGGCGGAGAACTCATGAGACAAGCAGGTAGGTCTGCGGGCTGGAATCGTTATTCCCGCCGTGGAGGGAGGAAGAAGGTCCAGAGGTGGTGTCCATTTCCCCAATGCCGTTGTTCTCGCCAAGCAGTTTCTCGCAGTGACGGGGCCAGTGGCTTGTCTGTCACAGTCACCCCTGCACATGAAGCCCTGAGCCCGCAGCCCACCCCGCTGCTCCCGTGTGTTCACTTGAGGCTGGTGGTCAGTTCCTGTGGGTTTCGCTGCATCTCAGCGACCACAGGGTTGGCAGCTGGGTGGGATAGTCCTCGCCATGGCCTCCCGGTGAGAGATGGGGCCAGCGCACCCCCTTCCCCACGGTCCCCGTGCTGTCAGCTTCCGGGGCTGCGCCTGTTTTGAGTCACACAGGACGTTGTCACTGGTCCCCAGGCAGAGTCGCCCTGCCGTGCGACACACACGTCCTTGTTCCCTTGTTTGGCTTCCTAGTCCTTCCTGCCTCCCAGCCCTCCCGGGACGGTGGCCCTGCAGCCCGCAGTCCTGCAGCCTGGGTCCCGGCGAACGGACCCGCTGCGGTGTCTCCACGGTGCCGATGAACTCGGATGTCTCTCTGAAAAAGTCATTTTTCACTTTCCTTCTTAAAGGGCGTGCTTGCTGATGTTACTTACAGTTTTAGTTTGGCACGTTTCAACTTGTCTGCTCGCGCTTCACAGAGAACGTTCTGTTCTCAGGTTTCCTCTTTTCCGTTGTCACCTGCTGCTGCTCGCTCTCCTGGAGGCAGCCTGTTCATTTTCTCTGGCTGCTTTTAAGGGGTCATCGTGTTTGCACGATTTTACCACAGTACATCTAGGGTGCGTTTTCCTTGTGTTATCTCGCTTGGGGTTCTGGGGCTAACAGTGGTTCAGTAAGTTGTAGTTTTTGTAGAGAGGAACAGAAAAGGGAGAAGGGAGGGCAAGAGGCGGACGGAACGAAAGGAGATGGTCACAGTTATGGACGACTGGAGTCTCAGAAGCGGAGGGTGGAGACAGGAGAAGAGCAGCATTTAAGAAATAGCGGCCGAGAGTTTTTCCAAAAGTAACCCAGAAAACCCTACAGACACTACAGCTCACACCCAGTGTCGACCCCGGTGTACGGGAGGGCCAGCTTCTCCACAGCCTTCCCAGGACGTGCTGTTGTCACTGTTTTTAGCTTCAGCCATCCAGGGGGCACACAGTGACATCTCATTGTGTGTTCAACTTTTTATTTTTTTAACTCGATAAAATGCACTTGAAGTTCGTATGCAAGGCAAAGGAGAAAATTACCCTAAAACACAGCGAGGCCTGATTTTCCAGTCTTTAAAGCGTGTTTTGAAGCTTCGGGACAGCGTGGTCGTTTCTTGGGAGCCAGACAGCGGCAGAACAGAGAGGGCACCCGGAAACAGCTCCGGGCGCGGTGACTAACGCACCCGGGGCTGGCGCTCGCGAAGACGGCCTTTCCTGCCTGGGGGGCACCTGGGCTTACGGGACGAACGGAGCTGTCACAGGGGCCGTGTGGAGGAAGATAAACCGTTGTTCCTGCCTCACATGCATCCCCACTGTCTTTTATTAAAACCTTAGGTACAAAAGTACAATTAAGAAAACTTCAAAGAAATTTTAAGTGGCCTTATAGGATAGTTTTGGTCCCTAAAAAAAGTATTAACTTGAGAGATTTTGACTCTCCACAAAAGCAGAGAGAAATAGTGTAAGGAGCCCACACACCCGCCTCCACCTCAGGAGGTGCTGGGTCTGCACCTCTCGATGGGCCTGTTCCGTCTGCACGTCCCTTCGGTGCCCCCAGCATTGCAAAGCAGCACAAACTCGTAAGGACACGTCATTAGCTCTATCTAACTGGTAAGGGCTGCTGTTTTCATCTTTTTAAATTTGCTTTGTTCTTGGCTTTTGGCACATAAGTATCTAACAGAGTCACAGTAGTTCCATGGCCGGAAACGAGCAGTAAAGTAGTTAATGTTTAAGTAAACACTGACACCTTTATGTGGGAGGATGTGTCCTTAGCAGAACAAATGTGCATTCAGAGGTATTTGTCATTGAAAGATGAAGTCGTGTGTGGGCTGCGAACTGCCAGTGACTGGTAAGCGGCCCAGCTGAGAGACGGGTGCAGCAGGCACCTGGCATTTCAGGAGTGTGACGCGGTGGCCTGAGTTGGTGGCAGGTGCTCAGCCTCACCGGTAGTCAGGTGGTCAGGGGAGTGCTGATCAGCTCCACGGGGACTGCGCTGTTTCCCGTGGCCGTGTGGCTGCAGTCAGCTTCATCCCTGGTGCGATAGCTGTCTGGAGTGTGACTGGAGCTGGCCTTCAGCGTGCCATCACGGTGGGGAGGTGTGTAGCCCATGTAGGGACAGGGGTGGTGGCCTCCTCATTCACAGCGAAAAGCTGGAAGGGGCAGCAGGAGAGCAGCGACGGAAGTGCCTCTTGCTGGAGTGAGCGCTGTGAGGTGGGGGGTGGCTGCAGGAGCGCGTGAGCCTGCCAGTCCAGGGTAGGGCCACGTCCCTGGTCATGGGTTGCGTGAGGCGGGGCTGTGAGGACCAGGGATGTCATCACTCTAAGTTGGGAGCATTCTGTGCTCATACAGACCCTCCCAAGCTGCTTCGTCACTTCTTCTAGTGTGGTGGCATTTCAGATGACGGCCACCTGACACTCGGCCTGGGCGAGCACCTCAGCTGAGGCGTGGTGGACACAGCGTGGTGCTGTGATCATGCCGTGCTCTGGGGCTCAGCGGTCTTGTCACTGCAGTGTGACTGGGTGACACAGCTGAGCATGGGGACGTCCAGGGCCCACGGGCAGCCCTCGGCCCGTGGATCCAGCAGGCACTCAGTTGCGGGAGGGTGAGCTGCTCCGCGGCCCGCACTCGGGAGGGTGCCTCACCCGGCCAGTGAGCGTAGGTGTTCGTGGCCCGATTTGCCCATTGTCACCACGAATCTGTAGCCGCCACACCAAGCTCTCGACTGGGCATGGCTGTCTGAAGGGCCGCAGTCCCCATCGCCTGTGGTCCCGGTGGCCTGGAGCAGCTCCTCGGGCCGCACAGCTGAAGCGCCCAGGGCTCCGGTGGGCGCTGGGATAAATGACACTGTGTTTTACCCTTTTTCTTTCTAGTGTGTGTGTTAATAGAAAAGCTGTCCCTTTGCAGAATCCCCTTTGGTGGTGACACCGTCGTCGGTAAGTAAGCTCGTTCAGTGACCCATGGGGTAGGTGGCACATCCTTCCAGAACCAGCTCACAGGGCAGGTGAAGACTCACCTGGCGGGTAGTCCGCGGTGCAAGGTGCCCTGTGTGGTGTGGGCGCCGAGCAGCCCACGTGGGGACCTCCCCTTGTCCTCCGAGAGCCTGGCCTTGCCCAGAGCCCTGGTTCTGCCAGACGGGCGACCAGAGCCCGGGTGACACGGGTGTCGCAGTGGGTGCTGGGCTGCTCGGGCGGACATGTGAGCAGCTCTCTGGGCGGCCAGGCCCGTGAGGCCGGGGAGCAGACGTAGCCCCCAGAAAGCAGGGCCCCAGGCCCTGCAGCCCCAGAAGGCCTGTGCCTCAGAGAGGAGCTGAGCAGGTTCAGCATCGCTGCCAGGTGTCGGATCAGGTGTCGGAGTTGAATGCTTGGGTTCTTTTTGGGGAGCCCAGGGGCACCTTTCGAAGGAGGGGTACAAGTGGAGACCACCCAAGTTTGCAGGTATGCTGAAGGGACAGAAATGTCATCACAGGAGTTCTAGCATGTCAGCAGCCAGCGGGGACTTTGTCCCTTTAAGCCGGGGGCACGCCCACCTCGGGCCCTCCAGCTCTTGCCTCGTGCTCTCTGTCTGCTTCGGTTTTCGAGTTTGAAGTTTTTAATTTCTTCTAAATGTTCTTTTGTTTCTTTGACAGAGGGCTGGAAGTGGCTGATAAATGACACTTTGAGAAACCTCCATCTTACGTCCAGTCATTCCCGACAGCAGGTCAAGGTGCGGTAAACAGGGCCCCGCTGACGTCTGCACGGGGGGAGTGACGCTGCGTTCCAGGGTGTGTGTCAGAGCACCCTCATAGACTGCCGTGGTGGCTGATCCATGCCCTAGTCACATTCGGACTCCTAGATGGTGTGTGTATCGTCCGTAATTTGTAATCAGGAAAGTGAATTCAGCCATCAGTGACCAGGGTGTATATATAAGGGCTTTGTTATTCTTTCCAATTTTATTCTGTTCACCTTCTAAGCGTCTTCCGGGGGCGTCGATGGTAACTGTCAGCTGCGGGCTGTGTCTGGTCGTGCTGTGGGATTTCGGGGTTAAAAGTTGGGCCGTGGGAACCTGCAGCTCAGTCACCGCCGCACGTCGTGTGCTCCTCGAGCGGGCAAGCATGTGCTCATCGCCGGGTGTTGACGTGACCCAGCGTCGACGGGCGGGTGCAGACATGGAGCACGTGCTGTCCCCTTTGCGGCTCTGGCCTGCACGTCAGCGTTGGTCCTGGGTTAACAGGGCGCGTCTGGAGTTTCCTTGTTAAGTGAGCCGTGCCATCGTTCTCTGGACTCTGAAGTCCATTCCGGCAGTTGGGCTCGAGAGCCTGAGGGTCATGGCGTCAGCAGCGAGCTGGTGGAGGCGGGAGGGTTCGGTGATGAGACGCCCAGTGGAGGAACGCACGAGAGGCGACTGTGAGGAAGGGATGGCACCAGCTTTCCTGTGGGGAGCGCAGCACTGCGCGCACTTCTGCTCCCCGTCTCGTGCTCCCCTTCTCCCCAGGGGATCGCACGGCTCCACACGTGTCAGATGCAGTGGTGGCGTTCTGCTCCACGGGCCTGACACGATAAGCTGAAGTATGTTTACGTGTTTTTGGCAGGAGCCCGAAAACTATGCTAATGTAACATTCTCAATCCGGGTGCTATTGCCAGCTGCGAGCCTGGTTCACAGCCAGGCATGGGAGCCACACAGTGCCACAGCCTTGGTGAAACATGCCTGGGATGAGTTCACCAGACGTGACCATGGTGTGGTCTGCCACTCCCAACTGACACAGCAACACCTTAGTGTGATGCTCTTCCTGAGGTCCCTCCCGTGCTCACAGCCCCCACCTGCCCACCTAGGTGGCTCTGGTGGCTCTGCCCCCAACTCGGGGGCTGTGGACAACACAGAAGCCCGGGTTTGCCGTCTGTGTGATCACGGAAGGCTTCCCTGAGCCCGAGTTCAAGGAGAGGACCTATGTGTCGCTGTCACCTTCGTGCTGTCCTCCATCCCCCCACGCGGGCAGGGTCAGTGTCTGAGGAGCCCCCCAATCCTTGACACCCCGCACCCCAACTCCTGTGACCGGGGCCAGACCCACTCGCCCAGGGCCTTGTCTGGGTGACATGGCGTAGCAAACTCCCCTTTCCCTTCGTCGTCTCTGGGAGAGAAAAGATGCCCGCTGTGCCAGTGACCTCACGCTGGGACGTGGGCCCGGCCCCGTGTGGGAGGAGGAACCGCGTTCTCCTTGCAGTTTGCACGGAACGGTAAAGTCTCAGCTGCCTCTGACGCGAGGGCACGTCTCCATGCGGAAGGGACGATGACGTCCTTCAGTGCGCGGCTCTGTTAACAGCCGTCGCGGGCTGAGCGTAGAGGAGCCGGCGGCCGTAGGGTCATTCACGCCTGCTCTGTTTCAGGAAGCGGCCGTGTCGGCGCTGGCCGCCCTCTGCAGCGAGATCTGCAGGCAGCACCCGGGGCAGGCGAGGCCCGCGGGGCTCGGTGAGTGGCCCCCGACCTCGGGCTGGGGCGTGCGTGTGGGTCCCGGCACGGTCACCCGCGTGCACAGAGTGTGGTGAGCCGTGGACGGCAGCGGTCACCCTGTCCCCACTTCTTGGCAGGTAGCCTGGTATGGCAGTGTCTCACAGAGCTCCAGAGCCCGGAGGAGATGACGCGCTGTGGCTTCTCACTGGCCCTGGGCTCCCTTCCCGGACCCCTGCTGACAGGCGTGCTGCAGCAGGTGAGGCGGCTGGGCCGGCTGCGGTTCGGGTGCGGGCGGGAGCCGGGCGAGCCCGTGTTTGTGGTCTGGAGGAGTCCCTGGAAAACTGCTTACAGCCGCGGGGGTCAGGGACACAGGGATGGCGGAGAGTGTGGCCGAGGTCCTAGGCGCCTCGAGTGGGAGGATGGATGCAGACACGGGGGAGTGGCGTCCGGTTCAGGGGACCTGTTACTGGACGTGGAGACTGTTCCTCGTCCTGCTGGTGAGGACGCTGGTTCTGCTACAGGGGCCGAGCCCTGATGTCCCACCCAGAGGTCCTCTCGGCAGCACATCTGACTCCTGGGGATTGTCACAGAGCCCACTTCCGCGGGCCCTGCCCTTTGTCCCCAGTGCCAGGGTGGGTGTCCCATGCTGCGTTTCTGTCACAGCCTGAGGGTGGCCCCCTCGGGAGGACAGGTGACCTGTCAGTTTCTTGCTCCGTGTGGTACCTCATCCTCCAGGGGGTGGTGGCCTGGGACAGGGCGGGGCAGAGCTCTGCCCTGGATGGGACATGGCATGGCCACGTGTACCGCAGAGCCCGTGGGTGACGGGCCGCTCGCCCCGACCCTGCTGTCGTACTGTGGAGGCTAAAGACGCGTCCTATGCCACCAGCTCCCCGTGCAAGTGCGAGCAGAGGGGACGCGGGCTCGTCGTCAGCCTCACAGGAGCTGGCTCTGGGGTGCAGAACTCGCCCATGACGAGGTGACAGGGCCCGCACTCCCTGCGGGTGTCCTTCCCGCCTGGACGCTGGGCCAAAAAGCTCCACTGTGTGGACAACCCAGCCATCTTGGCTGACAATCTGCTGATGATCACCGTGGCTTTTCAGGTCCTAACAGGCTTAGGAGCTGTCACCCACATTTCCCCTGAGGACGTGAGCTTTGCCGAGTCCAGGAGGGATGCCTTGAAGGCCATCTCCAGGTGAATCCGCGTGTCCCCCTGGTCACCGCTTCTGAGGCCGGAGTGTTGGCGGGTCGGATCAGTGGCGAGCCTGCTGAGAGGCAGCCCTTTTCTCCAGTTCCTTCTCAGAGGACACACCTGACCCCTCGGGGCTCGTCAGCGGTTCCGTCCCAGACATAGCGACAGTGGGCGGCTGTGTCGTCACTTCTCTGTGGGGAGCTGGACCAGCCTCGGGGAGGAGGAAGGGACGCGTGCGGTGGCCGCTGTCCTTGTCACAACAGCGCACATTGGATGTCCTCTCCTTTCTCTGCCCGAGAGCACATCAGAGCCCACGTGCCCTCGTGCACTGTCATTGTCCCCGTCTTGCCAGGATGGAAGAGTCGCAGGGACCAGCCACAAATGGCTTCTCTACACCCTTTTCTTTGAGAAAATGTATTTTCAGGGGGGAGTGTCACTCAGCCTGTGTCACTGGGAGGCACGCTGGGACCCCACTGAGGCTGTGGGTCTTGCGTGTGTCCGTTAGGAAAAGCGCAGAGGCCCACCCACATGTGGGGACGCGGGGGTCGGATGAGACTGGACGTGAGCTGTTCGCACTTTCAATTGCAGGGTTTGCCAGACGGTCGGCGTGAGCGCGGGGGGCACCCCGGACGAGGTCGTGTGCAGAGCCAACGTGCCGCAGATCTACTGCACGCTGCTGGCCTGCCTGGGCGACTACACCACCGACAGCCGTGGGGACGTGGGCGCATGGTGAGGCTGGCTCCCTCTGCGTCTCGGTGTCCCTAGGCCCTTCGCTGCCTGTGGCCCCGCGTCCAACGTCGCTTTAGCCCGGGCCATTTCCCGTTGCTGTCCTTCCTGGTCCCTTTACTCCCTGCAGGTGACAAATGTTAAGCCTGCGTCCTTGTTCGACGTATCGTGAGAAAACAGTCAGGGAAAGGCTGTCAGCTGCCCATGCTGTGTCACTAACCCTGAAGGAACGCAGTTCAGTCTCTGAAACTTGCCCTTTCTGCGTGGCTGACGGTCACCTGTCACTGGGAGACGGTCCCCTCAGGCTCTCCTTGTTTCCGCAGGGTCCGCGAGGCTGCCATGACCACTCTGATGGACGTGACACTTCTGCTGGGGAGGGAGCAGCCGGAGCTGATTGAGGCTCCCATGTGAGTGTTGCCCCTGCCCCCCGTGCGTGGAGGGGGTCTGTCCCCGCCCCCCCCCCCGCCTCCCGACCGCAGCCCGGGGCTCCCACGGGGCACAGGCTGGCGGGAGGACGGCAGTTGGGACCCGGCCAGGCCCACTTCTCTGCTTCCTCCCGCTGGTGGCCGTGGGCTCCTGTCAGTCCCCTGAGGTCTCTGCAGAGCACCCCCACCCGTGCTTCTCTCCCTCCTCCCCATTCCCCCCTGTCTGCCGTTGTCCTGTCCTCTGCCTCCCCAGTCCCTGGGCCCAGTCTGTCCTCGCCGCCCTCGTGTCCAGGCTTCTGGGGGCCGGGTCAGCTGTGCTGGGGGCCCTTGCAGCCCATGGCTGTGTGCATGCCGAGGTGCCCTCAGGTGCAGCAGTGCTGACGCTGTGTGCTCTGGCTCTGCAGCTGCGAGTGGGTCATGTGCTGCCTGGCCCAGCAGGCGAGCGAGAAGATCGACCGGTACCGTGCGCACGCGGCCCACGTGTTCCTGACACTGCTGCACGCCGCCGGCCCCGCCGGCCCCACCGTCCCCCACATACCCCACCGGGGCGACCTGGAGAAGCTCTTTCCCAGGTACTGGGGGTCTGGTGCCTGCTGCTCGGCCGGGCGGCAGGCGCCCTCCAGCTGCGGCTGTCTTGCAGGTCCGAGGTGGCGTCTGTGAACTGGAACGCGCCGGCCCAGGCCTTCCCCCGCATCACCCGGCTGCTGGCGCTGCCCTCCTACCGCTACCACGTGCTGCTGGGGCTGGTCGTGTCCGTGGGCGGCCTGACGGAGTCCACAGTGAGTGTCCGGCAGCAGGTGGTGTGGACGATACACTGGGCACAGGTGGCGCCTGGCGCCTCCCTGCTGGGAGCCTGGGGTGGGCCACGCACCCCACGCACTGCCACCTCCCTTGCCGGTTTCTTCTTGGAGGAAGTGGGGCAGGGCCAGCCCTGCCTGTGACCGTGGTCTTGGGACTGTTCAGGAAGCTCAGAAACACGCAGAGCAGAGCGCTGTGCTGCACCCGTGTCCCGCACGCACGCGGCCACCTCTCACACCCCCACCTCTCGCACCCCCGCTGACGCCCCTGCCAGCTGCTGCTCTGTACCTTTCCTGGGGGCTTTTCTCTGTGCCACGCGCTCCGCCTGCCTTTCGTTAGAGTCTCTTGTCGTCTCCCTCTGCTGCTTGGTCACCTGTTGCCTCCACTAACTCTTAACGGGACCCCAACCACGTGGAGCCACCCGCGTCTTCACCCCCTCCCCACCTGGCCGCGCCTCTCACCTTCTTCGGTGTCCCACAGCTCTATCTGCCGGGTTCAGCTGTTTCCGGCTCCCGCGTTCCCAGCTCTGTGGGCGTCTCGGCCCCCGTCCTGCGTGTCTCCCACTGTCACTGCTGCTGTCCACGTTCTGGCCCACCTGCTTCTCAGACCCCCTTCCAGGAACTGTGCTCTCTGCAGCTTCGTCTCATCTGCCGCTTGTCCCTCCCCCACTGGGGACTTGGCTTCGTCGTTACATTTTTATTACCAGACGTCCTCAGATCTGTTTCTCCTGCTTTTTCACGGAGTGCTCGTCTCTGTGTTTTCCCTTTGAGAATAAGCGCGTGGCATTTTTTGGGTCCTGTGTCTTATAATTCTGGTGTGTGCAGCTGGAGGCAGGTCTGAAACTACACGGATGCTTTTGTGACTCTCTTGACTTGCCCCCATGGCTTGGTGACCGGGCTCGGCCACCGGAGGGGGCTGCTCCTGCTTTGCTCTGGCTCCTATAGCAGCTGGTCAGTCCTCAGGCCACAGGGCTCGACGGAGCTGGTGTCTCAGATGCCACTTCTCTCCCTGCCAGCTCGCAGGGCTGGCGTCCAGCCTCGGGGTGACCCTGATGCCTGCAGCTCCCAGCTTCAGCTGCCCACTGCAGGTCGTGCATGGCGGGGTCCCCAGGCCTGGCTGTGCGTCCCTCCCTTCCATCGCTCGTGCGGTGTCTGTGGGAGGGCCTGAGCCCAGGTGCCCCGGTCCTGCTCGTGTGGAGCGGGACGGCTTCAGCGCGTCCCTTCGCGACACACGACTCTAGGGTCTGGTATTCTGTCCTGCTTCCAGTGGACACTGTCAGCCGTGTCTGCTGAGGTCGCCATGCACGTTGGGCGCCAGCGTGCCTCCCTGCCCTGTGTTCAGTCTGGCTGGGCGCCGCAGACCCCCGCGCTGTGGCTCGGTCTCCAGCGGGACAGGCGGCAGCTCCCGTGCCACGAGGGCTCTCTCCCACAGGTCCGGCACTCGATGCAGAGCCTGTTCGCTCACGTGCGGGGCATTCAGGAGGACCCACGCGCCCTGGAGGACTTCGGTGGCACCCTCCTGCGGGTCTTCGAGGACAACCTTCTCAATGACAGGTCAGTAGCGGTCTGGTGCTCAGAGTCCCAGGGCCTCGGGGTGGGACGGGCACAGGCGAGGGACATGGGCCGGGCCAGGGGACTGTGCACGTCAGAAGGTGACGGCAGTGTGCCTGTGGTGCCCCCCGAGGTGGGGCTCCCCGACATGTCGCACTTGACCCGACCTCAGGGGTGTGCGCTGGGCGAGCTGGCCTGCAGTGTTGCGGCCAGTGGGATGGTTCTCTGGACCAGTTGCTCCAACAACTTGCTGGCTGCTCGTCCCTGAAGGTGGAGCACAGACCCCGGGGACCTGGGCTCAGAGCAGGGATGTTTGCTGCAGCCCTGAGGGTCATCGTGCACTCAGTTCTCGGCGGTCCCCAGGCAGCGGGACAACGATGTGGCCGCAGGTCCCACTCAAGGCCCTCGGTAGCCCCGACCATGGGAAGCACACACGCGGCTCTGAGTGAGCGGAGGCTCAGGCCGTGGCCGTTCCCAGGGAGGCGCGGGTGATGTGTGGCGACACGCAGGGCAGGCTGCTGTCAGCACAGTGAAGACACGAGCACATTGCACCCCTCGTTCCCAGCCCCCCGATCCCTCCACGCCCTGCCCTGGGTGAGCCCGGTGTCCTGCTCTGCCCCCTAGTTTAGTGGCTTGCGCCAGGTCCCTGCTCGCGTCTGGTCCTGGGCTCCGCACGCTGACGGAGCCACCACCTGCGCTGCCGAGCGCTGTGCTGCGGGTCGTGCCATGGGCTCCGCTCCCTGTGAGGGCGCCGGGCTGCTCCCAGCTGCGGCCGCTCCAGATGGAGCCCCAACGGGTGTTCGCGTCGAGGCCGCGGGGACGTTGCTCGTCCTCCGGGGTAGCTGCCAGGGGTGCACTGGCTCGGCGTCGTGTTGGGCGAGTGTTTAAGATTCCAGAAACTGCCTACTGTGGTCCACAGCGGTTGTACCACTTACGTTTTGCCGACACCACCTGCCTGGCTCAGATGCCCACGTCTGCACCCAGCCTGCAGTCCCTGTGTGGCCAGCCCTGTCACCGTGGCCGTTCCCACGGGGTATGGTGTTGCGCTGTGGCTTTCTGCGCATTTCCGTCCTGGGGTGCGGGCGCTGTCTCGGGTTGTCGGGGCGTCCTGTGCACCGACCTGTCTGGATCTCCAGCCTGACGTTTGCTCCGTTTTGCTGCTGACGGGTTTTCTTCCCTGTCTTGGAGAAAGCGTTTGCCACGCTGGTAATTTTGTCCCCCTCGTCGGTCGCTCCAGCACCGGTGTTGTCACACCTGTCAGGCTGCGGACGTGCAGGCTTGTTAAAGCACGTCTGCTCTGATCTGTTCACTGTCGTGTGGAAGTGGGACCATGTCACCTTCTGGCCCCTCCCTCCCGTGGCGCTGTGGCCTTTCTTGGTCCTTTGCATTTTCGTGTGACTGGCAACAGGCTTCCCCTTCTCTGCAGCTCTCCCCCATGGCCATGACTGGGCTGTCTCAGGGACTTGATATCATCACAATGTGGCCTTTCCCACTCCACGCGTCCCAGTCCTCTCTCTCCCTTCCATGTGGTGGCACTTGTGTCTCACAGCACATTCTCTGCCTGCAGGGTGTCTGTGCCGCTGCTGAAGACGCTGGACCAGATGCTGGCTAATGGCTGCTTTGCCATCCTCACCACGGAGGACGAGTGAGTGCATTTGGTGCATGTGCCGCTTAACTTGCTGCGGGCCCTGTCAGGAGACCCTGATCAGACCCAGGGCAGAATTGTGGGGGCTCGTCCAGTGTTCAGGGTCGTGCGCAGTGAAGGCCCCCGTGAGGCTGGGGCTGGGCGGTAAGGGGACAGGAGGGGCCAGTTCGGGGGAATCCAGCTGTGGCACCAGCTGTGCAGGTGGGAGGTAGAGCAGGGGACAAGGGCCTGGTGGCAGGTCCAGTTGTGGATGGGGCAGTAGACAGGTGACCAGGGAAGGGAGGTAGACTGGGAGGGCCCCATTGCCAGGACGACAGGGAGCAGAGGGGACAGCACAGCCACAGGAAGCGGGCTGAGTTGGGAGCGTGTCACAGTGGTGCCATCCATGGTGTGTGCCGAGTAGTCATGCAGGCCGAGGAGGGGCTGACGTGATGGTCACTTGGTTTCTAACAGGCGTTTCAGTGAGTCGTGGAGTGAAGCTGGAGAGAGCCAAGTTCAGGGAGGGGTGGGGGCCGTAGTCTCACCCTCGGACAGTTGGGTGATGGGGCAGCAGGGGTAGGGGAGCTACCTCGTGGACGGAGGTGACAGCAAGGCGAGAAGGCTGAAGTCTACTTCATCCCGAGAGGACAGGAGAATGGCCACGGGACCATCTTTGGTCAGGGAAGCTGCTGTCAGACCTTGAAAGGGGCAGTGATCAGTGGTTGCTTCCGCCCATGGTGGGGAGTCTGTCCTGCGCCTCTGCCCAGGGCTCCGGCGAGACGAATTTATGGCCCGCCCCAGTATCCAGGGTCACCCGAGGGAAGAGGGGCACAGCGTCATTTGGGCCGTGTCTCAGCCTGTGCTGCATCCAGAAGTGGCCTGGGGCAGGGTCAGTGCAGCCTGTGGTAGTGGCACCACGGATGAGGAGTGCGTCCATGCCACAGGGGTCCTCGCTGGCCTCACCGCCCTGGCCCCACATCCTCAGCCGACTGGCCGCTCAGCCTCTGAGTGCAGAGTAGGGGGGATGTGTGTGTCGGTCCCTCGACTCCCTGACCCTCCTTTGATCCTGCGTCGTGCCTGGTGGGGTCATAGCACACGCTGGGCCAGGCACTCACTGCTGCGTAATGGGGACCGGCCACCAGGGTACACAGTGGGGGTGCCCTTTGTTCTGCGGGGCCCCAAGGGCTGGTGGAGAGGCAGGTCTGTCCCCTGCTGTGCCTGTCGAGGAAACTGTCCAGGTGACCTGGCACGGTGGCCCTGAGGGATGTGGTCCTCGTCATCAGGCACGAGCTGCCGCCAGAAGCTCACGCCGGCACCCCGTGCCTCCCTTGCAGCCACCCCTTCTGCGTGCGGCTGCTCACACTCTGTAAGGAGGAGATCAAGAAGTCCAAGGACGTCCAGAAGCTGCGGTCCAGCGTGGCCGTGTGAGTCCCAAGTAACCACTGAGAGAGCCAGGTGGGACGGCAGGTGGGGCTGCCAGACGCGGCGTTAGTGTGACCCCACTGAGGTCGCAAACAGTTGTGTGTCCTGGCATCAGTGGAGACCCATCGTGGATGAGCCACTGCCCATTGAGGGTTCCCATGTCCTGGTTTGCGGGGAAGCGTCCCCCGAAGCTGACCAGCTCCCGATGCTGGCAATCGGGACAGCTGGGCGAGTGGTCTGGACGCCTCAGTCGGCACCGGGTGTGGACGCGGAACCCAGGCGCGCTGACGCCCGCTGCCCCGCAGGTTCTGTGAGATGGTGCAGTTCCCGGGCGGCGTGCGGAAGAAGGTGCTGCTGCAGCTGCTCCTGCTGCTCTGCCACCCGTTCCCCGTGGTGAGTGCCACCCAGGGCTCCCGGCGTGCAGTGTGGCCGCAGCCCGCCCGGGGTTCCCCGCGATGACGTGCTGGTGCCCGGGTCTGGACTCCGGCGCTGGCTGTCCTGGTGCTTGGGCTGGGGCCGCAGAGTGGACCCCAGATCCGCGTGGGGCCGGGGCCCCTCCACTGTGCGTCGTGGTCCCCACCCATCAACACTGTCCCGTCCAGATCCGCAAGACGACAGCGAGCCAGCTGTACGAGATGGTGCTCACCTACAGCGACGCCGTGGACGCCGACGTCCTGGACGAGGTCGTGGCTGTGCTCGGCGGCACGGCCTGGTGAGTGGGCCCTTCCAGTTCTCCATGCAGCACCGCGGGGGGACAGGGGCGTCCCAAGCCCGTCCCTGTTCCCTCCCCTTCCTGTCTCCCAAATCCCCTCGGCGCTGGGGTCACTCAGGACAGTGGTGGTTGGAGTGGAGCCTGTCTCGTCACTTGCGTGTCCCTGTCCTGAGCGCAGCCTGGCCTGGGGGCGGGGGTGCCCCTGGGACGCTATCAGCTCTCTGCAAAGGGGGGTCCTCTCGACCCACGTGGGCTGGGGCTGAAATGAGACTGGCTTTTCCTTGAGTGAACTAGTAGCTGACTCAGGACACACTTCCTGTTAGGTTGTCACCTCAGTGGTGCCGAGGCACAGGCTGCATCAGGTTCTGACACGTTCGGCTGAGCCCCCCGTGCCCAGGGCTCCTGGTCCAACTTTCCCCTCCACACCTGGGCCTCATTCTCCGTAACTTCATTTTTTTCTGTTTAAAAAAAAAAAACTTCAGAGAATTTGAAAAGGCCGTTTATCACACGAGAAAAACCGCCAGTGTTTCTCCACGCTGTTGCTAAATTCAACTTTTATCTTCAATGAACATAATAAACATGTTTAAAGTCAAAACTTAAAAAGCAGCCCACGTGCTGAGAGTCGGCCCAAGAGCAGGTGGTCCCCGCCCCTCCGCGCCCCCGGGTCTGAGGCCGCACCCCTGGGTCTGAGGCCGAACCCCTGCAATGCGGGAAGGGCAGGCATGAAGCCCTGAGCAGACCCCCACCTCAGCGGGGGGCCTGGTGCCTCAGAGTTCCCACATCTGCCGGGGCCACAGCAGATTCGGGGTTCCGGCCGCTGTAGCAGTCGTGGACTCTCTTGGGCCTGATGCCACTCTCACTCCCTCCGCAGGGACGCAGAGCTCCCACTCGTAAGAAGTCAGAGGAACCGCCTGTGCGACCTCCTGGGAGTGCCCAGACCCCAGCTGGTCCCCAAGGTAAGCGCACAGGGACATCTGGGCCATTGCCGCTGTGGCTCTCGGTGGTGCCGGCATTGACCCAGCTCTCCTCAGACGCACCTTTCCTCGTGCGGGTAAACAGACCCCTCGTGCCTTGTCTGCTACTTCTGAGTGTCCCCACTGTCACTTCTCTGGACACACGTGCACCTGGGGACTGTCGGCACACAGGGCCTCAGCTGTGAGCACAGTCTTCTCTTGTAAGACCAGTTCTCGTCACCTTCTGTGACGCTCTGGATCTCTGTCACTAGGTGCCTGATGCCGTCTTGGCAGGTGGCCCTCACTTGGAACACTGGGTTTTGTCTGCATTTGTGCTTTATGCCAATGTCTTGTGTTGGTGGCGCGGCCACTCTGGGGCCTTGTGTCCACGTGATCCGTTCGCACGGGCCTCGTCAACGGCTGGTTTGCTCTGATCCCTGTCTATCCAGTTTAATCTTCCACTGGAGTGTCCACGTCCACTCACGTTTCATGTGACGTGGGGTCACCTAGGCTCCCAGCTGTTTTCCTGTTCCTTTCTGACTGTACTGCTCGTCCCCTTCCTCACCTTTGGATTGATTCAAAGTGTCCTTTGTCACCGTGCCGCCCGCCAAGTCCTTGCCGCTGTCTCCCTGCTGCTCTGGTTTCTGAGGCGCTGTCTTCCCCCTGCCCTGGCTGTGGGGCCCTGTGACCTATGTCCCTGAGGGCCAGGCACAGAGCCGCTTGCCCAGGGACTTGTGTTCATTCTTGGCCTGCCTCCCACCAGGACTTCTCCGTGCCCTGCTCACCCGTGAGTCCTCTCCTGTGGGCACCGGTGGTGACTTCTGAGGGACTTTCCGTTCCCCTCCTGGTGCTACTCTGGGGTCCACCCTGCAGATGCTCGTCCAGGTGCAGGGCAGGTGCTGATCTGCTCAGCCCCCTGGTGACACTGTGAGGGGCAGAGATGGCTGCATGAACACTTGACCATCCTGTTTCCTGCGTCAGGGCCAAGTGCAGCATCAGCTCCCCACGTGAACACACTTTTGCATTTTTATCAGGAAATGTGCACACGGACGGGTGAAGTTAGGCCAGTATAGAACCTGCAGCCGGAGCACTGTGTCAGCCCAGGGCCCCTGGGACATCAGGAAATGGCAAGGGCGCTGTGTCCTGCACGAGATGGGGCCGCCTGGTTTGACTCTGTCATGTGTCCTCTGCAGCCTGCTGCCTGCTGAGGCCAGTCCTAGGAGCTGAGCCCTGCCCGGCGGGGAGGAGCAGCCGACAGCGGTCAGCACAGAAAACCTGGGCGTAGCCTTGGCCAGAACGGATGCTGAGGGACCCGGCGCTCGTCTCTGTGGATGCGGCTTTTTCCACACGTGTTTTGTACTCTGGTGTTCTGGGGTGATGTGGTGCTTTCGTCTCCAGTTGAATGCAGGCCCATGCCTTATAAAGTCATGTGCTGAGCAGTCTGTGTCTGACACTGTCTAGAGCGAGGGTGACTGGTGGGACCAGCTGCTCCGGGACAGCAGGGAACAGCCTTGTGCGGGGAGTCGTGGGCTCCCTGCTTCTCTGCCACTGCCCGCCCACACCGGGTCGGGGTGGCCCCGGGGGGGGGGGCCGTCTGCAGCCTCCCATGTGCTGTCCTGTTGCAGAAACAGCATCTGCTACAGGCCTTGGTCAGTATGGACCGGCCACTGACGTCCTGTTAGACTCACGTTAAAACAGAGGCTTTGAGGGCAGGGGAGCCACCACACCTCAGAGGTGCCTCTTCCTGGCCAACGTGGGTCCAGAGCAGAGAAAGCTGTCCCTGCACGTGTGGGTCTGTGTGCCGGAGAGCTGTGGCCAGGCACGTGTGGAACACCAGCGGTGTCACCCAAGGGGACAGCGTCTGCTTGCTGTCTGGGGACCAGGAGCCCTGGACCAATGGTGCCTGGGCAGCTACATCCTGCCCTTGGAGTCGTGCATGCAGGACACGTGCACTTTGCTGCCGCCTCTGCCAGTCGATCAACCCCCTGAAAAAGATAGCTTTTCATACCTTTTGAGGCTTTAACTGTGTAAGTTCACTTGTATTCATTTAAGCCTGAAAACATGCAGAGTTTTCCATTTCGGGTGGAAGGCCAGCCAGACCACTCAGCTGGCAGATGTCACTCAGTGCGGGGTCCTAGGTGACCAGTCTCAGACCACGTGAGGCTACACTACAAGGTCCCACTCTCATGCCCACCAGGTACAGGGACATGCAGCAGGTTGGGGAGGGGACACAGCCTGCAGAGCAACATCTGGACCTTGGCTGCAGAAAACCGCTCAAGCACCTTCTGAGGAGAAATAGAATGAACCGTTTTTAGCAGGAATAATAAACGATTCCAGAGAAACGGCCTTTTAAGACATGGAGGCAGACCTGCTGATGACAGTCGTGACAGTTCCTTTCAATGGTGTTCTGATTTTGCAGCTCAAGGAAAACAATTGATCCATTGGTCAGCAGACAGTGTCCAGCAGCCTCTGCTAGCCTCAGCCACATCAGACCCCGCTGGTCACCCCACTGGTCAAAGCAGTGCTCGTGAGCACCCGCTCTGTGCAGCAGTGGTTGCTGGGTCTGCCTGAGTTGTCACTGATGGTTTGGAGGGGATCCCACACCCTTGTGACTTAAACTGTCACCAGCACCAGACAGCAGGTGGGCACATGTGCCACCGCAGTGACCTGAGTGCCAGGAAGCACGAGGACACAGGTGACCTCTGGGTGGTTCTGGGACGGGGACACGTGTGGCGGGGGTGGACACGGCGGTGGGAGCGAGCTCTGCTGGTGGGCCGTGTGCACACCCACCTGCCGGACGCGACGCAGAAGCCCGTGTGAGGTTGCACACGCAGTTCCACTGGGCTGGTTGGGCGGCAGCAGTGGGCACAAGCCCCACCTAGAGCTGAGTGGCCGCACCCACAGCACCAGGTAAGTGGGGACAGGCTGGCAGGGCACTTCTGTAGCACGTGGGGAGAAGGCCCCCAGGACATGCACTGCCATGTGGTCTGTAGACCCTTCTGTGGGTGCCGGGTAAACTGGCTGCCGACTGGTGTCCACACAGCAGGTGGAAGGGACACCAACCTGGGGAGGGTTGCAGCTGGTTCCCAGAGGAGGGACTTCACAGAAATGGGCGTCACTGACCACAGGCAGCAGAGTGAGGCCCATGAGGACTTGACAGGTGCTCACCTGTGGAAGTGGCCAGGAGGTTGGGGAAAATGCTGAACGGCATGAACCTCCACGTGGACACAGCTGAAGAGAGCCTGGAAGACCCGCAGAAGTGACCTGAAAAGTGACAGGGACATGGAGGCTGAGTCAAGGGGCAGCAGAGTGCCTGACCGCTGTGACGTGGGTGTCCCTGTCTGCCGAGGCAGCGGTCCCCAGGCGCAGACAGTGGCACGAACAGCCGAGAACGCGGGGCTGCTGCTCAGGCCCCCACGGCCCGGCTTGCACACGAGCCCCTGTGCACTGCGAGGCTGGCCCCTGCTGGCTGAGCCCCTGCCTCACAAGCTGGCCTCACAGCCTCCACCCCCCTTTGCGTGGCCTTGTGTCCACAGTGCTGACCCAAGACAGACACGTAGCACACAGCACTGGACACGGTGCAGGCCACTTCCGGGGGCACTGAGCCAGCCCGACACTAGCTTGTGGAGCAGGGGATGAGGTGGGTGACAGATGAGGGCAAAGGAGCCATCCTGGGTCACAGCGCATAGCGTGAATGTCACCCTAGCAAGAACACGCTAGCGCACCCACCAGGCACAGGGCTGGCCACACACAGGACGCAGTGCGCTGCCTCTGGGCCCCACCCCCACCTGCATGTTCCCAGGGGCCCAAGGTGCTGTCTTCCCTCCTGGTCCTCATCCCGGCACCAAGGACAAGCCCACATCCCAGGGGGCCGCGTACCTGGGCACGGCCGTGGGGCCTGTCAGCTGAAGTGGAGGAAGTCCCGGCCCTCCAGCAGGTTCAGAGACTGCAGGTTGTCCTCGAACGCGCCCCCCGTGAGGTCCTGCGGGAAGAAGAGCAGGTCCACCTCAATCTCAGCCTGAGGCCCCTGGCCACCTGTCAGGTGTCCACTATGGACCGCTCCACTGCTAAGATGGGGGTGGGGAGGCTGGAAGAGAAACTGCAGGCAGTTAGCCACCATGTCCTGTTGGTCACTGGTGGGGGGTGCGGATGGGTCCTCTGAGGTGTCCCTGCCCAGTCTGGCTCAGCTCCTCCCTGTAGAAGGCAGCTGACCCACCGCAGGGCCTTGGGGAAGGAGATGAGATTCTGAGCAGTCCCCTCTACTGACCCCTTGG
Source organism: Macroglossus sobrinus (assembly GCA_004027375.1). Lineage (NCBI taxonomy): Eukaryota > Metazoa > Chordata > Mammalia > Chiroptera > Pteropodidae > Macroglossus > Macroglossus sobrinus. The sequence continues at coordinate 43,578 of PVKZ01004709.1, read as the reverse complement.
TAAACAGGGCAGATCCAGGTCCCCTCTTGACTGGCCCTGGGTCCCTGGCAGGCCCCGCCCCCACCTGCGCAGGGGACACGACTCGCCACTCAACAGTTGGCTGCTGATGGAGTGCCCCGCCCCCCACAACCATCCTTGCTTTGAAGAGAGGACCGAGACCCTTTAAGGACGATCAGGACCCAGAAGGGAGGCCATCCAGACCTTACATGTGACCTGACCAGGTCTCTGAGCTGCCTCAGGGTTGGTGGAGGACTTGGGGGCAGATCCCTAAATCAGCGTGGCCTGTGCACTGACTGGTGCTGGCTTTGGCGAGGCCATCTCACCCCAGCCCTGTCGCCCTGCACAGGCCACAGCAGGTTCGGGGTTGGCCTGTCCCTTGCCCCAGGGCCTGCCACCCTGGCCCCACTGCCTCAGCAGCTTGCCTCCCAGAGGCAGCTGGCACGCCAGGTGCATCCCTGACCCTCACGGAAGTCTCAGCACTACTTGACCACCACATTCGTACCCTTTGGGTGTCCGTCTGTCCTTGGGCCCAATGCAGAAGTCGGCTGGCCTCACACACCCTTGGCCTGGGCCATCACTTATCTCACTGCCCTGACTACTGGGTGTTGTGCCAAGTATTGAAATAAAACTGCTCCACCTGGAAAACACCTGCAGTCCCCACATGCTGCCCTCTGCCCGCTGTCCCTCCTCCTCCCCTTCTCCCTGCTCCTAAGGCTTCACAGCAGACACTCCTGGGCTCGAGCAGTTGGGGCAGGAACGCGTGTCCTGGTTGCCTCCTGTCTGCTACTAACTGGAGTGGACACCCATCCGCCTCCCTCCCGCAAACACTGCTGCCCCCAGGGAGGCCCCTGGCTGGGCGCCCTGGTCACTGGGCTCTGGTCTGACCTCCCTCATCGCTGGAAGCTGCCGGGACCAGCGGCCTGTGTCCATATCTGTGACCTCTCTTAAGTCCCCCGACAGCACAGCACGGGGCCCTGATCACACGCCAAGCACTGCCCCGTTCAAGGACCCTTTGTGGCACCCGTCACTGGGGGGATCTCAGAGACTCACGTGAAAGGTGACACTGCACACGCACACACGTGTACATACACACACGAGTGAGAATATGTCCTCCTGGTCACGTGGAAGCTTCCTAAATGTGAAAACTGATGCGTGCAGTAAACCCAGATCTGGGAAGAACCTGAGGAAACACGTCCCACCTGGGAGAAAGCACTGGCCACACGCTGAGTGACAAAGGGGCTCCCGAAGTCGGCAGGACAGTGGCCGAGCAACATGGTCCCGAGCAAGCCTGCTTGGCGGTGGGACTGGGACCAGCCCATGGGTCACCACGTCACCTGGTGTGGGGACATCTTCTGAGACCTGCTGAGGACCGGAGACCCTTCATGTCTGCTCCGTCACAAGAATGTCACAGCTGCACTGTCCCTATCACTAGGCCATGAACCACTCAGGGTCCAATGACAGCTTCCATCACAGGGGCACAACGGTGGCACGTTACCAGGCAATGAGTGCCTTCAATGACCCAGCCCCATGGGTGAGCGAGAAGGGGGTCCAGAGCCCCACTTCGGGCCCCCAACACACAGCAAAGCTGAGAAAAAGGCACAAGCAGCCTGGGCACTGTGCCCCTGCAGCCACACACAGGACGAACAGGACAGTGGTCACTGGGTGCTTGGCCAAGGGCCTCATGGTGACCGCTTCTCCCCTGCGGCTCTCACAGGAGCTTCTCATCTGCCACCGGGTCCTGACACGCATCTGATAAACACCTGGCACTTGGCATGTCCCCAAAAGTGCTGCTTTTCCAGAAATGCAGCCAGTTTTATGAGGGTGCATGGCCACCTGTCATTCCACACCCCGAGTGGCCCTTGACCTGCCTGGAAGTGACCGTTACCCTGGCTGCCCCCGACAGTGGCAGTCGCCACCTCCCACCCTAGCCCATGACTTCCTAGTGGACACAAGACTAGAGCTGGCCTAAGACAAGGTGGTGAACAACTGCAGCCATGTGTCACTGTCCCCCCTCGTGACCTGGGCCTGGTCCCAGCCACACAGCTGTGGAGCCCACACTGCGGACCAGACTCACCAGCTTCACGCAGATGACGAAGGGCGGCCGGGCGGCTCGGAAGTGCACGATGGGCACCCGGGGCTTGGGCCTTTCCTGAGGGACGAGACGGCCATGGTGCACGGTCATAGTGGGCACGTGCCACCTGCACCCCTGCAGCACTCAGATGGGGGCACAGTTCACAGCTGCCCGGGGCTGGAGCTGGCATCTGTCACCCACACCCGGCCACCTTCCCATCACGAATGGGCCCGGACTCGGGAGCGGGAGGACAGGTGGGCCCCAGTGGCCTTTCCAGGAGGAAGGTCCCAGGCAGCATCCAACCCACAGCCCAGGATGGCATCCTGTGGGTGGCCCCCATTGGGTACCAGGTCCCCACACACACCTGGGAGTCCTCGTAGCAGTAGAAGCCCTTCTTGATCTTGTTCTCGTCCACGTCACAGAATGCAATCACCTGGAGCAAATACGGAAGCCAGCCTCAGGGGCAGAGCTGTGGGGGTGGGGCGGGCTGGGGATGGGGACTGGGGGCCGAGCCGTACCTTGGCCCGTGCCCCCGGCGTCAGGCTGCGGTAGAGGCGGCGGCCCTGTCGGCCGGCGTTCCAGATGGTGAAGGTGGCCCAGTGTGGCAGGGCCCGTTCTTCCAGGAAGCGGACTCGGTGGCTCCAGATGGTGGTCCTGTGGGGAGGGCATGACCCCGCGAGTGGGCTCCAGCCCTAAACTGTCGTCCCCAACCCCTCTGTCCTCGTTCCTCAGGTATGTCCCCTCAGGCCTGTCCCCCATTCCATGTCCTCTGGGCCTCGTCACCTCGGCTGTCAGCACACAGCACCCCCCGATGCTGACGGAATACATGGTGTGCAGTGAGCCTGGAGTGACATAGCCAAGGTTGTACCATCTCATCCTCCTCATGGCCGCACGAGGCCCCTGAGACGTACTGTCCTCACGTCCACATGCATAGGACGTGCAGACACTGGGCACAGGCCCTTGGGAACCCAAGGAGACGTGGCCACCCTGACATTAGGTAACACAAGCTGAGGCTCCGTGTCCTGGGAAGCCGCCCAGATGGCAGGCGTCTTCTCCAGGTGGGGCCCCTCCGTGGCCTGTGCCGCACACAGACCTGGAGGCCAGACCTGACCCGGGTGGCCTGTCACTGCCAAGCCACACGTGAGCTGTCGCAGTTTAGAGCAGACAGACGTGAGCCTATGGCCTATGAACCTGGACGGCTGGGGGTCTCTGGGGCACAGTGGACCTAACTGACCAGGGTCCCTCCCAGAGAAGCCTTTGCATCGAGAGCGGGCTGCACTCCGTCTCGTGAACCACAGGTGATGCGGGAAGCGCCTTCCACAGGCCCCACCTCGGTCCTTCCTGTGACAGGCCGACTAGCCCTGCTGGCAGCTATGTCCCCAAGGCGCATCACCACAGCCCACCACTGCCCCCAGCCCTGCCTGGTGCGTCACCGGGTGACCCACAGGAGTCCAGAAGCTCGGCCAGGTGGGGCATCCTGTCGTGCAGGTTCTGACGGCTGGGCACCCACCCACTTTACCCTGGACACTCAATCACAGCCATACTGGGTGGCCACGATGTGGGGGGCGGGGCCTGTGACGACGCTAACTCCCAACCCCGGCCATGTGGCACTTCACCTGGGGAGCTCAGAGGACGCACCCCGAGCCCGTTACGCCTCGCACAGGCCCAGCCACAACACGCAGCGCCGCCGAGAGAGGAAGCCGTCCGAGGGTGAGTGCGGGTCAGCTCGCTCACTGACACAAGCCCCTTGAGGGGCAGGGGCAGTGGGGCAGCTCGTCGGGCGGCACCGTGTGGGGTCTGCCCTAGGCCAGGCAGACACGGGACGTCTTGGAACGCATGTTCAAGGGACAGAGCGCAGGGAGCCCGTGCACTGTGCTAGCTCTCTAGGTCGTTCCGGTCGGCAGGCCACGTCCGTGACTCAGGCCAGTCGTCTGACACGGACGACGTGACACTCCCACCGAAGAGCCAGGCTCCTACAGACGTCCCAGGGATGAGGCGGCCCCCGCCAGGCAGGTCAGCGCTGCCGGCAGGACAGGGCATGACACCTCAGGGCTGGTGACCAGGCTGGGAGCAGGGAGGGTCTCCTGTCAGCGGTCCCTGTGGGGAGGGACAGATCTGACCCCTACGTCACACTGCCCGTGGCGCAGATTCCCACTGCAGGTCTAAACGTGAAGAGACGGACGCTTGAGGAAGGAGGGTCCGAACGGGCCGGACGCCGAGGGTCTCCGTCCTGAAACCGGGCTCGAGGGGCAGCAGCAAGCTGGGAACTAGCCGCGGCCGTCTGTGCTGGGCGGAGCGTGCAGCGCACGTCCCTCTCAGGAGCCCTGCGCCCCCAGCTCCGCCTCAGCCGCACCGCCGCGTCCTCCACAGCCCCCCGCGACCTGCTGCGGGAGCCAGTGTCCTCCACCGAGGGTCAGGCCGTGCGGGCACAGCACACAGGTTTCCCCAGGCCCGGAGTGGCACCTGTGGATCAGCACTGCACGAGGTGACAAGCATCGACATGGCTCAGCTAGGGCCAAGCAAAATGACGGTTGTCAGACACGAGCAGGCCGCCACCGCCAGCTGACGCGCTCAGAGAGGCGAGGGGCGTGGGCTGGGGACGGCACCAGGTCGGCACAGCCGTTTCCTTTCATGCTGATGATCCATTTTCAATTTCGTCATCGTCCACTTTCATTTCTTTCCTTCTATTTATTCTGAGTTTACTTTGCTTTTATTCTAGTAACTTTTGAAGGTGGAGACGGAGATTACTGCTTGGCTTCTTTTATGATACACGCTTTTAAAGCCTCAGTTTCAGTATAGACTCTGCTTTAGCTAAATTCTACAAATTTTGACATACTGTTTTAATTTTCATTGAAGTGAAATTTTCTGATTTCCTTTGTGATTTTTTCCTTTGGTTGCTTAATTTCCAACTGTTTTGGGTTATAAAGATGGCTTAATGATTTCTAATTCTGTATGGACAAGAAACATATCCTGTACGATTTCAGTCGTTTCAAATTTAGTTAGATTTGTTTTTTGGTCCGAAACGGTGTCTGTGTCGCGCTTGAGAAGAATCGTATCCTGCAGCTCAGTGCGGGCGCCACGACCGCGGTGAGGTACCAGAGCTGCGTCAGTCTCCTGCGCGCTACCGTCCCGTCTCCCACCGGCCCCTGAGGTCAGAGCGTTCAAACCGACTGTACCCGCGGATTTATGTCTCCCTTAATTTCTGTCTGTTCCAGCTTCGTGTAATTGGAAACTGTGATGCGGGACACACACGCGCAGGGCGGTTCTGTCCTCTGAAAGGGCCTCTTCCCGTGTGTGCACGTCACGTGTGCACTCCATCAGGTTCGTGACGAGGACATCCCACATGATGCTCCGCTAAAGCTATGGCACCAGAATTCAGATTTAACGAAAGACAAGGAAGTCACGTTCTTTTGCTTAAAACTGGAAAACGGGCTAAGCTCTCGTGCTGAACAGCGCACACAAAGTTCAGGACCCCCATCAGTACAGGAGCCACCCTCCGGGACCCTCCCACGACACACGAATCAGCATCACACCACTGTGACGGTGACACCGCACCCTCTGTGTGAGCAGGCATTAGGGGACTCCCAGTCGAGAAGCTGCGACCTTCCCACAAGGCTGCCCGCGGGGAAAGCATAGTCAGCCCGTCCAGGAGACTTGGGCGGCTCCCTGTCCCAAGGTCTCGCCTTCAGAGAGCCGACAGCGGCCTGCCTGGGGACCCCGTTCCTCCCATCCCCAAATGTGAACAGCATTACGACGGTGAGGGCCTGAGGGGCACTTGAGTGAGAAAAGTGTAGCACACACACGCATACATATGCACACGTGTGCACACATACACAGATGCCACACACAGTTCAACTAAAGACTTACAGACATACCCTTCCTGTTCCACCCTGCCTGCACCTTCCACACCTGTCCTGCCCTGAGTGCCACCTGGCACAGTGGCTAGGGCCAGTGGCATTGGGGCCTGGAGGACATGTGGGCTGCCCCATGGGGGCAGAGGGAAGAGGAGTGGCCACCCTCCTTGTGATGCCCCAAGCAGGGGTGGCTCAGCACTGTCCACGGCAGCCGTCCCCAGTCAGGAGAGAGGGCACCCAGCCCACGGGGGAGCACGTCGGGAGTGTGCAGGGCTCACCTCAGCATCCCACCAGCCCAGTGCAAGGGACCCTCATAGAGTGCAACCTCATGTAACCATGTGCAGGACCGGGACATGGCCCTGGCCAGCCCCTCACCCCCACACGGGACGTAGCCCTGGCTGTCCCTTCCACGCCACGGGACGTGGTCCCGGCCAGCCCCTCACCCCCCACGGGACGTGGCCCCAGCCAGAGGCCTCATACTCGAGGACGGAGTGTGTGGCCGCACTGGGGTGGTAGCGGTAGAGGAGCAGGCTCTGGTCCACGCGGACGACCCCGCCGCCCTTCCTCAGGTGGTCGTAGAAGAAGAGCAGGTCCTCGGGCACACCCTGCGGGCGAAAGAGACCATGTCCACTCATGGAAACCGCCGTGCCCATTCAGGGCCTGGAGACGGGGTCCTGCCGGGGTCCAGGCTGGCTCGGTTCTCGAGGGCACAGCCTGTGACCACCACACCCCGCTGTCCCAGAACAATGTCCCTAAGCAAGAGCGACCCCACGAAGCCCCCTAATGCTGAGGAGCAGCAGCAGCCCGCGCTGCCCGCACTCATGGCTGCCAGTCCCACACGCGCCTATTGCCAGCGGGCTGCTGCCCGGGCTCCCTGCGGCCTCCGCTGGTGCTGTCTTGTGAGACGCAGCCCTCAGCCCCGCGCTGGTCCACAGGAGGAGGGCGCCCGCCCACCACGCACCGGGGCTGAGCCGCTGCGGCCCCTGCTCCTCAGCCGGGGCGGGCGCTAAGGTTCTCATCAGCGGGCAGAGTTCAGGGATGGCCCAGGGACCCCCGGACCCCATGGACGGCTGCAGGTTTCCTGACAGGCCCACGGCCGCTTCTCACCAACTCCAGCTGGTCCCATCTGTCTGGCTGGCTCACAAAACTGGGACCCAGTTCAGCCCCAGGAGGGCCACCCACGGCCGTGTCAACTGCTCCCGGTGAGCCCGCAGCCACTCAGCCTCGGCCTTGCCAGGGCCTCTGGGCCACCGCCGGGCTCCCCAGTCCCCGAGAGGAAAGTGGCTCAGCCAGCCTGGTGGTGGCTCTCAGGGACCGTGGGACCCTTAGGCAGCTCCTCACCAGCACTGGTGACTCCCTAAGCCCTGGAACCCCACCAGGCCACGGCGCCTGCATGTGGGCAGGGTGGGGACCCTGTTGGGAATGACAGCGCCTCCCCCAGCCCGAGGACTCCGCACTCACCTGTCCACCCTCGTCAAATGGGCCCACGCGGGAAAACCATGCTCGCGAGCAGAACCAGGTCGGCATGATCACAGTCGGGCCGTGGGAGGTGAAAGCCTAGAAGGGAGCAACATCGCAGAACTGAGAACGGCTTGTCACAAATGCCACAGTGTCATTCACGAAGTGACACACTGCTTTGCGAGTCCCTTCTCTGTAGGTGCAACGGTGCAAGGAACTTCACTGCCCGATGAGCGGTGGGAGGCGGGGCCGACGGGACGTAGTGGCCGGGTCCAGCCCCCCGGCCCCTCCTGTGACTCATGATGAAGCTCGTGTGGAAATCAAAGGAAACACACTGCTTTTTATCATGGAAAAAAAAAAAAAACTAAGACAGTGCAGGACAGAGGGGACCGAAGTGCAGGGGCTCGGTGTGAGACAGTGGGGACGCCAGCCCTCACGACCTCGTGTCAGGTAGCAGGTTCCAAGACAAGACACCAGAAGCACGAGCAACCAAAGGAAAAACGTAAGCTGGACTCCACCAACATGTACGTTCTTGCACCAAAGGACACTATCAAGAAGGTGACCAGATGGCAGGGAGAGCCTTCCCCGGAAGCGGCGAGGGTCGCCACGAGCAAGCGGGCGCTGTGAGCTCTCCCACCCCACTGCCCACAGCCTCTGGGGACCAGGGGACCAGGGCGGTGGGAGGGCTGTGCTGCCTGCTGTGCCCACGGGCTGAGCAGCAGGAGCCCTGGAAACAGCCCACGTGACGCAACAGCCCTCTGTGGGACACAGTGCCACAAGGAGGACTGAGGACAGGCGGTGGCCTCAGGCTGAGTCCCTCTGTGGTGCCTCCCAGCGTCCCCAGAGGTGCATGGCGCTGCCAGAGAGCTTCCCCTTCCCTGTGCTGAGTGGCCGGGCTAGACGGGCACCCAGGGCCTGCGGCTGCCCCTCGTTTCCACAAACAGAGGCCTGCACTGCCCCCCTCACCATGCAGACCCCACCGGCCCCCCAGACAAGGGGGGGGCATATCTTCCTATAAAGCACTGTCTCATATTTTCCCAAAGACTCCATTTCACTGTGGTCATTTTTTTCCCTATAGAGAGAAACTGACTCTGACTCCAACATGCTAAAGGCCTCCCTTAAAGGCCTCCAGCAGCCGCACCTACAGCACATCCGGCCCTGTGTTCCCAGGAGTCCACGTGTGTGCGCCCTGGAGCCAGGGCCCTGGGGTGGGGGTCGGGTGCCTGGAGCGAGACAACACACCCCCACCCTAAAAGTCATGGAATTTCAAGGGAACCAAAACAGCCAAAACCACCCCGAAAACAAGCCGAAAGCTGGAGGGCTCACGTTCCCCAGGAAGTGAGTTTCAAAGCTGACTATGAAGCTACAGGAATCGAAAGGTGTGGCCGTGGCCGAGAGACCAGACCAGAACAGATGAGCCCAGAGGGCCACCTGGCGGCTGTTTCCACAGGGCCCGGGCCACCCCAAGGAGCATGTTTCTGAGGAGCGAGGCTGGGGACACTGGGTTCCGCATGGAGCTGGACCCCGCCTCGCACCAGATGCAGAAGGAGCTCAACGTGGAGCAAAGGTCTGATGTCAGAGCCGGACTGCAAGACCCTTAGACGGGAACCACTGTGAGTCTGGACTCGGCAGCGGCTTGTTGGATACGACAGCAGGAGCACGAGTGACCAAGGGAAGACGCATGCATCGGAGGTCACGGAGTGACGGACCTTTGTGCTCCAAAGCGCGCCATCAACAGCAAAGGGGCCTCGCAGGGGAGAACACTCCTCCAGACCACACATCTACGGCGGTCGCGCAGCCAGGATAACGAGCTCGCAGAATTCAACAGAAAGACAAGGCACCCAGTTTTCAAACGGGCAGGGACTTGAATACACACTTCCCAAAGAAGACACAACAGCCAAGAACACACACGAGGCTCGACGTCACTCATCGTCGGGGAATGCGAGCCGTGCCTGTGAGGTGCCGTCTCACCCCCACCAGAACGGCTGCTGCACACAGCAAACGCGACCAGAGACAAAACCAGGAATAGCAGGTGGCAGCACGTGGAGACGCTGGACTCTCACCACCGCTGCTGGAAGAGTCAGGTGGTCCGGCTGCCACGGAAACGGCCTGGCAGCTCCTCGCGTCCTGGGTTCACTGGAGACGGAGAACAGGGACGCAGCAGACAGAGCAGGCCCAGGGCTGCAGCATGAGCCCCAGGAGCCGGCAGGTGGACGTCACACAGTGTCCCCGAAATGCAAGGGGACTGCAAACGTGGGCTGATCAGCAGCACATGCAGCGGAACACGACTCAGCCGCAGAGGGGACGAGAGGCTGGCACGCGGCACGTGGACAAGCTGAAACACTGCTAGGGAGTCGAACGAGGATGAGTGCTGTGTGACCGCACTGGTGGGAGGGACGGGACAGGGACGTCCGCAGACTCGGGAGCAGTGTGGCGGCCCCCGGGGCGGGCTAGGCCTCGCCGGCTTCTCGGAGGGAAGACGAAACAGGACAGTGGTGACGGCTGCACTGTGCCGGTGAACTCAGCGTCTGGAGTGGCGCGTTTTGTCACGTGCATTTTGCCACGATAAGAAGTCAGAAGGAAAAGGGAGCGTGACCACAGAAGCAGAGGTCAGCGCCGCACGGCCACACGCTAAGGACGGCACGGCCTCCAGGAGCTGCCAAGGCGGGACGGCCGCGGGGCCTCCAGGAAGAACCTGCCCTGCCACAGACACCCTGACGTCAGCCCCGGGGACCGCGCCAGCCCCCGCCTCAGAAGGGGAAGGGGACGAACGTGTGCTGTCTGGACAGTGGTGTGCACGGCGCGGTCCCTGCACGCGCTGACCCCGTCTGGGCCCCGAGCCGGGTGGGCAGTGCCGGGGTCGACAAGGAACCGCGTCTGGCCACGGCCGCCTGGTCGCTTCACTCGGTTTCTCTGCGAGGCTCCCCTGGGTCTGAGGGTCGCAGACTCGCAGGGTGCCCCAGCGGGCGGTGGGAGGGCTGACTCGGGCAACCGGACCTGCTCCGTGCTGACTGCTGGTGTCTCCCTTGGGTGCGGGCCTGCGAGGGGAGCCGTGTTTCCACAGAGCCTCGAGGGTGTGAGCAAAGCATGGGGCTCCCGCACCCCGTCCCGGCTCCGGGCACACGCAGCCCCACGCCTAACGCAAGCTCTCCCCGCAGCCGCGCTGCCTGAGCGGTCACGGGCCCAGAGAGCAGAACGGACAGCGCAGCAAGGGCGCCAGGCCGGCCGCTTCTTTCGGTCCCATCAGAACAAGCCCATTGTTTTTCAAACCCCAGCGACAAGCTGGCTCCTCACGATGGCTTCCTTCAGGCTCTTCTTCGGTCCTCTTTTGGCTGTCACTGGTCACAGTCCCCTGCAGCCTCCGCCCAAGACTGGCTGCTTCTCCACCCGCCGCGCTCAGAGTAGCTGAGAACACGGGCACTGGCCTGGCCCCGGCTTTGAGCGTCTGACCCAGCCAACAGCGAGCGACCATCGTGAGGCTGTCTCCACTTGTCCCAAAGGTCCAGATGGACTACACCTGACTCAGTGGAACACTTACTGAATCACAGGCGCAAAACGGCCATTCAACATCACGCAGCGGACGCCCAGGGTGAGTGAGAGTGGACAGACCCGCAGGGAAGCTGAGCGGACGGCAGGTGAGTGCTGTCTGCTCCTGCTTCGCCAGCACCTGCCAGCGCGTCTTCCTTCCGGAGGGCGGGGCGTTCGGTGCTTAATCCTCCCGGTGGCCAGGTGGGGGCTGACTTGCCCACAGGTCCTCTGATTGTTTAATGACACACACCTGCTACGGGTTTCTCTTCCGCTGGGGCTGCCCTTTACCCCACTCTACGACCCGCAGCTGGCCTGCAGCGGCCACAGCTACGGCAGCATCAGAAGCCAGAGACCGATGGCACTTGCCTGCTGGGCCACTAACGGACCGGCAGCACATCACTGGAACCACTTACGTTAAAGTACATGAGGGGGAGGAACACGTTTGCTGAAAGAACCTCTCCCTGGAAGGTAAGGGGTGGGAGGAGGTCATGAAATTCCAAAGAACAGTTTCCTTAGCAAAGAACGCACCGACCTCTGCCATGCCACTCGCGTGAAGCCTTGTGGGCCTTTCGGGTCTGTGTCACCAGCACTCAGCTCTGCCACATCCTGCTAAAGCAGCCCCAGGCAAGGTGGGCGTGGACGGCCTGGCCGAGCACCAGTAATTTTATAGGACAGCAGAGCAGATCCGCCACCCCTGGTCTAACCCGAGGGGTGCTCTGGCTGCCATCCGAATAAAATGGCCCTGTGCCAGGCCCAGAGGAGGCCCGTGTCCCCTCGCGGGGTTTGGAGCACACGGGGTGCAGAGTGGCAGAGGCAGCCCCAACACACTGGCCACCCCTGGAGCCAAACAGGCCGCGAGCACCGCATGCTCCCGCTGGGCCTCGCTCGCTCAGTCGCCTGTGATGGGTCTGCGGCTCAGCTGACGATGCGGCAGCGGGCCAGCAGAGGGCGCTCCCGCCACATGTGGGGGGCAGGAAGCCCAGCCTCGGAAAGGCCCCGCACAGGGCCGCAGGCCCTCGGACGCCCCTCCGCCTGCACAGGCCGCCAGCACAGGGACCTCCTCACTCGTCTCCCCCGTTTGTCTCCTTTTTTACTCTCAAGTGGCCATTCCCTCTTCCAGCTCTAACGTGTCACCAGCGGAAAATCAGATGGCCCAGTTTCTTAGGGTTCTGTCAAAAAGAAGGGGTTCCCTGGCAAGGCCTCACAGCCCATGCTGCTGTTCTGGGGGCCCGGGATTTTGGGGCTCCCCTTGTTTCCCACCAACAGAAAGTGTACTTGGCAAAAAAGAATTTTGTGCAGCCCTTAAACATTAAAATCCCATCCCGACAAAGACAAACTGAGCAGGCTCCCTAGTTCCCAAGGACGCACGGAGCCGCTGTGGACGCGGTGGACCCTTTTAAATGCGTCTGGTGCTTAAACACGCGAAAAAGTAAGGATTACAGATTACATGGAGCTCAGCTTTTGTTTAAAAAGAAGCCCTCAAGTTAAAGAAAGACTATGAAGCATCTAATGAACCGGACTCATTAGCTAGACCTCCCCAGGCAGTGATGTGAATTCTTAGAGATAAAGAGCGACGTCTATGGGACTCGCCTCCAGTTCTCTGTGGGTTCCCCTCCTCGTCTCTGAGCTCTAATTTGTGGGGAGACTATCTCCAGACAGATAAGTTTTCCAGCATCCTGACATCTTGACACCCGCGTGGCAACGGGAATAAACTGTGGCGCTCGCATCCAGTGCAGACACGGACGCCATGTGTACGCCCCTCAGCGGCTGCCAAATGCTGGCCACGTCATGGCTTCCCTGACCCGCTGAACGGTGCTGGTTCACATGACACACGCCACCGGTACCACTTTACGACAAGTGAGAAAAAGAACAAGAACGGTGCAGCGTAATCCGTTTAGAACCACGTAAGACTTTAAAATTCCTCAAAGCCTGGCTGATTAGAACGAGGTGGAGACTGTCGAGCGTGAAGGACACGCTTCAGAGAGACACAGCACACACGCAGACGTGCAGCCTCACCTTTCCACACACGCCAGGCACCACCGTCTTGCTGCAGCTGCCACTGCTGGAGGAGGGACGCTCTCAGCATGACAAGAACTGACGGAGGGACCGCGAGGGGGTGTCCACCTGCACGTCGCAGGCCAGCTCCTGAAGGCAGGAGAGCCACGGCAATCAGAGTCAGCCACACACCATCTTCTGAATCAGCCAGAAGTCACCTACACCTAGCTTGGCCGCATATCTTCAGGTGAATGTCACACGCACTGAAGGATCTGGGTGTTTGTGGCTGAACCCTCGCATTTCATGGAAAATTAAACTAGCGCCACGGCAGCCACGTGGCTGACCTACAGTGCGCATCCGGTGAGACGGGCAGGCCCGGGCGGGGTCAAGCCTCCGGTGCCTTGTTACCGGGTCCACTGTCCATCTGCAGTGTGGCCTGAGCCCTGGACCTCAGGGCCAGCCCGCCTCTGCCTCCCGCAACCAGCACTGCTGCATCGGACCCTGGGGGCAAGGTGAGCTGCCTTCTCGTGCTTCTCCTGGCCCTTGTCAACAGAGAAGGAGCATGTGGCATCCCCAGGCCAATCACCACGGCCGGCACTCTCGCCAGCCAATTCTGGACGGGGCGACCCATGCGGAGGTGAAAACTCACGCGCAGAGCCCCTGCAGGACGCACAGCAGCGTGGCCCAGCCTGGCTCAGCGCGAGCCGGGAGCCTCCAGGGTGGAGCTGCCCACAGCCGGCAGGGCACACGCTGGCCCCAGGGAGCGGTGTCCCTGCCCAGTGGCCCCCTCGCCTCTCCCGGAGCTGAATGGGAGGCCTGAGGGGAGCTGCGCAGGTAAACGGGCGATGGCGGGGGCCTCCCAGGGCAGGGGTCCCTAGATGCCTGGCAAGCAGTCCAAATTGGAGGTGCCCTCTGGCCAGGACAGAGCTGGACCCGTCCTGGATGGGTCACTCGGATTGGAATCCCCTCCGTCACACCCTCTTGTTACATGGAAACCTGTGGCTGCTTTCCTTTCTCCCAAACTGGGCATTTCCATGATTTAAAAAAGACGTGTGCTCCTTGTTCGTAAAACGTTCACTCCTTCCTGGGGACACCGGCCTGTCCCCTGGATCCCATGTTTTCCTCCTTCATAACTGGCTCCCTGACTTCATGGAGTGTCTTCCAAGAAACTCCTGAGAAGTTTTGTGGGAGAGAGCTGTTCTGAGCCCCACACGGGTGTTCAAAGCCGCGGCCTGCCCTTCTGGCACCGTTACAGGCTGGAGAGGCCTCTGGGTGGCCAGCACCCTGGGATGCCCTGCAGCCTCCATGAACACAGACGCGCTGCTCACTGTCCACCCTCACGGGGGTGATGGTGTCACAGAGCCGGCAAACGCACACAGGTTGTGGAACAGCTGAACCGCGAGACACGGGTATGGTGACGGGAGGGAACCGGCGGCTGCCGCCCCGGCACACACGGGGCCGACCAGGAGCGGTGGACAGCTCAGATCACCCAAAGCAGGGAGCGCGTCCCAGGCCTGTGCACGGTCAGAAGTTCTCATCGCCAAGAGTCCAATGGACAGAACGTCTGAGTCGTAAGCAGCTCTGACTGCAGAAGTTAAGTGTCACCAAATCCTTCCATTCTGAAAGGTTTCAGTTTTCAAAATTCAGACATGAGAAGACCATGCTTCCTTGCACAGCAGGGTCACGGGGAATCTACAATGTGGACACCTTGCAAGGGCAGAGGTACCTTCCCAGGCCTCTGAGCCATGTCCTGGCGTGTATGGGGGCGGGGGCTGCTCCCCTGCCCCTCCCCGCCCTGGGCCCTGCCCTGCAGGGCACATTGCCACGGCCCCGCTGTGGGGAGGTTCTGGGAGCAGCTGGCCCTGGACGCAGAGTCTGCAGCGTCTGCATCGGCAGGGCAGCCAGGGCTGGGTGAGGGGCAGGGCCCACCGAGCCCGGTCTCTGTTTGGGGTGATCTGCCACGCAGCATCCTGTGGCTGCCGACGCGCTGCAGCAGATGAGCAGAGAACGCTTGTTTGGGTGTTGTCCCGTACTGTTCTCGGGACAGGACGCACTCAATGTTCCAGGGCTTTGGGATCCCCACAGTGGACACCAAGAGCACCTCTCCCCACCTGCCCCAGGCCAGCGCACCCCTCACCAGCAGTCCTGTCTGAAGCCCGCCCACGCCCCCTCCAGCTCAGGGCCAGCTTCTCACCACCTGATGGACAGCTCCACACAGACAGTGCGTTTCTGCCCCCAGACCAGCAGCCTCCAGGTGGCCAGCCTTGGGGATGGCCCCTCTCAACAGGGCTCAGCCCTCCCGCTCCTGTCTCGAGCCCTCTGGCTCCGTCTCCCTCCCAGACAGGCTCCTCTGAAATGCTGTCCCCTCTCCAGTGAGCACCTGGCACCCAGGACGTGGGCAAACCCCAGAGCTAAAGAATGAACCAGTTCCTAATGCCAGCAGGGGAGAAGCACCTGGGTGAGCAGCTGGTCGGCCGCCAGCTGGTTGATCCAACGCGTGTACCGTCCCGTGGAGCTGGGGGGCTCTCTCCTCACCTGGCAGCCTATAATCTGCAAAAGAGTGACACACAGAACTTAGCAGACAGGGTAAGTTCACGCGCGCACGCACCTTCCTGCACACCTCTCACCTGGTGCATGCTGGCACGTCTGGGTCGGGTTAGGGGAACTTCCTGGAGGAACAGGCGCATTTTGGGGATGGTCCTGAGTCGTACCTGTCACAGCAGTGAACAGCTGTCCTGCCCTTGGCTGGGCTGAAGACTGGCCACAGATAATGCTTCCCCTTTCAGTGCATTCAAATGGAAAGGACCAACATGCGACTTCAAACCCAGTTCCCTCCAGAAGTGACCCTCCTGAGCCCTGACCCAGAGTGCACGGCAGGTCCCCGCGGTGCCTCTGGGCAGCAAGTCTGGGCAATGCCAGGTCTCGGCTCCCAAAAGCAGTGCCTTGTAGTAAAGCAGAGCCACAGTGCTAAGAGCTCGCTGCCCAGGGCTGCTTCCCTGTCCAGTGCACACGGGGCTACCACACAGGCGCCCCCACTCCCGGAGGACCTGCTTAGCCGGCCCTGCCTCCTCCTGGCCGTCCACCAGTTCCCTCTGCACCACTGGCCCCGTCCTGCCCTCCAACTGTGCCGTCACGCCCAGGGAGGTCACCGTGCTCTTGCTGAAGCATCTGCCGCAGTCCGCCAGACGCTGCTGACGCTCAGAAGTAAATGTCCAGTCCTTCAGGCAGAGGCGGGTGTGGCAGTTATCGGGGTTTCTGACCCTATGGTAGCTATCGGGGTTTCTGACCCTCGACACCTATAGCCTCAGGCTGCCAAGGCAGAGAACTCGCCTTTCTCCCCTTTCTGGCTAGAGACGGGCAGCTGGGAGGTGTCTGCACCTTGTGGGGGGCCCTGTAGGTTCTCACAGACCAGCCGACCGTGGGGTGATGCCAACACCACCTCCGTGACTGTGCTGTTTCCACCAGCGAGGCAAGCCAGAGCACTAAGTCCTCCAGCCCCAAGAGGTCTCCTGGTTAGGACACCCCGGCGGCCACACCGCCGGCCCGCACAGCCCACATGTGGTGGTGAACCCCTCTGTGCAGCCGTGCTAAGAGCTCTGGCACGGCCCTGCCTGCCTTTTTTGTTGCTGGGTTTTTGAATTATACTTTTTTCTTTTTTTGAGAGAACAGTAGAATGACATGTAGAAGTAAGAACTCAACAGAGAGACTCCGTGTACCTTCATGTGGTTTCTCTGATGGTGTTACCTTGACAAACCACAGCGGCCCCACCACCAAGCCCAGGGACACAAGGACCCCTCAGGCCCCTACAGCCACGCCCACCCCTCCACTGGCAGCCGCTGACCTGCATCCCAAGGCTGCAATTCTGTCTTCGAGAATGCTGTATAAACAGAATCACACGGTGTGGAGCCTTTTGGGACTGGCCTTTTTCCTCACTCCACAGTTCTCTGGAGGTTTGTCCAGGCTATCGTGTTTAACGACAGTGTGTTCCTTTTGTGACTGAAAAATATGCCATTGTGCTGACAAACCCGTTTGTTTCGCCTGCTACAGGACGCCTGCACGGTAGCTGGAAGTCACTGCTCACTATTCAGCACTAACTTTAGTCCTGCCACTGTCAAGTACAGACGGTCACACGCAGGCTTCTGTGTGAGCATAGTCTTCATTTCTGTGGGACAAATGCCCAGGGCTGGGACCGCTGGGTCACATGGCAGGTGCGGGTGTAATTCGTTAGGAAACTGCCACACTGGGTCTCCGAGCGGCCGCACCGTCTGCGTCCCACCGCGGTGAGGCGGTGTGTTGGGGACTCAGCCTCCCTGTCCCGCCCCAGTGGCCGGGCTGTCGCGTGTCGACTTTAGCCTTTCTGACGGGAGTGAACCCATCTCACTGCGGTTCAATCTGCGTTTCCCTGATGGCTCATGAGGTCAGACCTCTCCCCACGGGCTGTGTGCCGTGTGTCCGTCCTCTTCAGTGAGATGCCTTTTCTTATCTTTTGTCCATTTTCTAATTTCGATAAAGTACACCTGGCTGGAGGCATTCTTTTTTACATGTTGCTGAATTCTCTTTGTGAACCTTTTACAGATCGCTCCTAAAAGCACACACTAACAATACTGTGAGTCAGAACAGCTCCTGAATCACCACCCTGCCCAGCGTAAGGTCTCCCCACACCTCATCTGACCACGACGTATTTTTTCCACTGTCTATTACATCTATTTTCTGGTCTTGTCGAAACTGTCTTGCATTTGATTGCTGAACAGTAAAGATTTTGAGAGACAAAACTGCAATGTTGATCAAAAGCTGTGGGGTAGGAACCCTCGGCTCCAAAGGTATTCCCAAACATGAAGATAAAGGGGCTTAAACTCCGTACACAAACCCCGAGGCCCCAAGCCCCCACGACCGCGGCGGCATGAACAGCTGCTCAGGGGTGACAGACGGGCCAAGTGTGTGCCAGCCCTCTGAGAGCGGGGTCTCCGGCCAGACCGTGAGAGTCGGCAGTCGGGCTCCTTCTGGGATGTGAGCTGACTTAACGCTGTTCCCACCGGGGAGGGCCTGGGCTCCCGCAAACCCCTTCCCACAGGCTCCCGCTTCTCATGAAAGCGAGAACCACGCTGATAGGGGTCTCGCATCACGAAAGAGGATTAGGTGGGGATCATGTGAAACGGGAGCTTCTGAGGCTGGCGATGGAGAGGAGACGGAGGGTCTCTTGTTTGCCTTAGCACTTCCTTAAAGGGACGCTGGCTTGGGCACAGGGCAAACGGAGGCCAACCGCAGGACCCTCCCTTCCCTAAGAGGCCCCCTGAGTGCAAGCCGAGCTCTTCTCCTGTTTCCATGGCAGCTGGTGAAGCCCACCAGGCAGCTCCGTGCCCTCTCCAGTGACGGCTCTCGGGACGCACAGTAAGTGTGTCACCATGCAGATACTCTAGATGCCCGGGGCGCCGCCCGCTGTGATCGCCTGGCACCTCACACAGCGCACAGGCGGCGCTCAAGCAACAGGCTGAATGACCTACTGGGTGTGTCTCGGCCTCGTCCCACCTTCTGAGACTCCTGCCACCTCACCAGCATTCCCTCAAGTCAGGGCCACCAGGCAAGATGTTTATGAGCTCACTGCTGACACGAGCTCCCTGGGGACTGATGTCAGGGACTAGGGAAGTCCCGCTGTCACCCTGGGGCCAAGGCAAAGGGACGGACCATCACCGTGCTGGAAAAGCTCCAGGATGCCTCTCCTGGGGGCTCAGCCCCCATCCTGACTGGCCTGCCCCGGGCTTTTCACCTGGATGCCCTGCACAGGTGACCCGGGAGAGGGGCTGACCACAGTCCCCCCAGCTCCTGTCCCACAGCTGACCCCGCTCAGAAATGCTCAGTAAGTGAGTGGGTGGACAACCGCTGTGGGAGCTGCCTAGCGACGCCCAGAAGTCCTGCAGGGAGTACACGCCCACGCCATTTACGGGGCTGCGGCCAGGGGCCTTGCCTACATAATTAAATGCTTTCCTTGTAAACGCCTTAAAAACCAGCATTCATTCCATTCTTTCCACACTAACTGGACAACATAATTGACATAGCAACCAACCAGCAACTGCAAATTAATATTTTTGTAGGTCACGATGTAGGGAAAAACCCAGGCCCACAGTAAGCACCCCTGAGAGCTGCTTTGTTCGGGGGGAAGCGGGCAGAGGACACCTGGGTCTCCGCTGACAACCTACATGAGGGCATTGAACAGGCACGGAGGGAGGGTGCGCTTTCTGCTGGCCAGCAGGTGAGTTTAAGAGAGGTTGGCGAGAAAAGTTCTGGCTTAGAACTCGATAAAACCGTGAAAATGCAAGCCGACATGGTTTTAATGAAGGCCACGACAACTGGCACAGTCTGTGCTCCTTCCAGATCCCTCCCCACCCCCCGATACCACGCCCGCTGGGGCCTCCTGGAGCACCCTGTGGGCGAGAGCCGAGTCCCCTCTCTCAGCACAAGTGGAAACCTGAAAACTCCTGAAAGTGACTCTGCTCTCCAACGCCGCCACCAGTAACAGGATTTGACAGACGTTTGATGCGGAGTGCATTTTAAATGCCGGACACGGAGAGTGGGAGCCACTGAGAAGGTGGCACGTCATCCGGGACCTGCTCACCTGAGCGAGGGGACTGCGTGAGTGGCGCTCCTTCCACAGGACTACGGGCAGCAGGAGCAGGCGAAGGCTCAGACCGCCGGCCAGGCAGCCGGCGTGGCCGTCAGCGCCTTCTGAGCTTGGCAAGAACTGGCCGCTCCCGACTGCACACAACACGATGCCGTCACACCATCTGTCCGTCTGTCCACCTGTCCATCTGTCCACCCGTCCGCGATGGGAGCCGCCTGCCCGGGAGCCCGCCCTCCACTGCGCTTCCCTGGCTGACTCGGCGCTTTTCCACTTTCTTCGCTTCCCAACAAAGGGCCCACGCCAAGGAAAACCGTTCTTTTGTCTCATCTCTCTTTTCGCATCACTGAGAAAAAAAATCCTAGTATCTCGGAGGACGGTTTGGGGTCCCCCACGGGAGAGCTGATGGCCAAAGTCCAGCCCGCAGCCCCGAGGCCGAGCCCACAACAGCTGTGATGCCCGCCACCTGGCTCCTCAAGACAGCGCCCGGCGCAGTGGCTGATTCTCTCCTGCTCCCGCCTCCTCCCTCGCGTCACCCTGCTTCACCCACCACCACTGTCGCATGCACGACGAACCTCGAGCACCGGCTAGTGACAGCATCTCACTTGAGACACAAACGACTGAGACGGGACCCTGCTCCCGTGACTCCCAGGCCAGCGGGCAGCCCCAGCAGACAGCGCCTTAGGGCACCTGGAGAGCAGGGCGCAGGCACACTGTGCGCCCTCGGGACAGAAATAGTGGTAGGAAATGAGGACGTGGATGGCTGCCGGCCGGGCCGCACAGCACGGCACAGCACAGGGAGCCTGACCCTAGCTAGGGCAGTGCAGGCCATGAGGCCAGAACAGTGGGCACCGGCGACCATGGACAGCCTTCTGTGTCCTGCCACAGCTCTGCATTACTGTGGCTGTCATGCCGTCCCCTCGTCCATCAAGTGAGAGTGTGCCGACCCCGGGTGTCAGTGAGGGACCAGAGCCTGGTCGAAGGGCAGGGGAGGGGAGCTGTGCGGCCACAGCCCCCTAGCCCAGCGTGCAGGGAGGCCATCCGTCCGGAGGACAGGCCTGCCTCGGGACCCCTGGAAGCATCAGAAAAGAAGGCCTGCAGTCTGAGGTCACCTAGGTCAGAGTCCCCTCTGCACCCCCCCCTCCCCGCTTCCCACTCCTGCCGGGCTGCACAGCAGGAAATGAGCAGCTGGTTGGCTAGCAAACTGGTCCCTGGTGGCAAAAAGGTTGGGCACCACCGATCTAGGTAGTAAGAATAATTATTCTGAACCGCTGACACCACAGCTTTCAACCTGCGTTTTCATGTCCAAGGTGCACAGTTTCTAAACTGCTTCTTACAACAAAATGGAACAAGACCAAAAACCCTTCGTACCCATTCAAGAGTAACAGGTGCTGCCCCAAACGAGGGGCACATCTTCCTCGAAAGAAAACCCTTGAGTGTTTAGAGACACGCCTGCCGGTCATCCTGTGATGACAGACTGACTCTCCTGCCCTGAAAAAGGCTCTGCGGGGGTCATTTCATCAAGGGCGGCAACGATGTGGACACGGCGTCGGCACTTACACTTGTTGGGTGCCGAACGGCAGCCTCGTACTGCAGCCTCACCCTCTGCGGCATCATCACGTCGTCCTGCAGGGAACAGCACGTGCTTAGCTCACCTGAGCACCTGACAGACGAGGCCGGCAAAGGCGGATGTCCCAACAGACCAGAGCAGGCACCTCGGACGCGACCCCGGGCACCAGGTCCCGACAGTCGGCGGTGACCCAGCCGCAGGCTGGGGCTGGGAAGTGCTGACAGTGCAGCAAGAACGCTCCCACACTGTGCTTGCCCTGGGGACAGCCTGGCACGTCTAGTGTGAAGACACCCAGCCCCGAGACCCGGTGGCTTCACTCCTTGGGCAGAAAACAACGCACAGACTTCACAGCAGCACAGATCGGGGAACAACCCACTGTCCACAGACACCAGAGTGGACAAGTAACCCATCATTGAGCACACACTGTGTATGCAATCACGTGTTTTTCATTCACTTGTCGTAATCATTTGTCATGTTATTAGAAATTTCACAAGCACTATAGTAATTCCCTCATTCAGATCTACCACAATGTATTTCATTGTTAGTTTAGTATTTCATACTAACTTGTTTCTCATTTTCCATCATAATAAAGAATACTGAGTCTTCTTTGTACATAAATCCTTTTTTTTTTTTTTTCAGAATTTCAGAAATACCTAAAAGTGAAATTTAGGAGTCAAAAGCATAAGCATTTTCAAAATTCTTGATACAAAATGCAAAATGATGCTGCCAAAAGTACGAGTTCATACTCTTAGTATGTACATTTTTAAAAAGTTTTGTTAACTCAATTTTTAAAGGTAGTATCTCACTAATTTCATTTGTGTTTCTTTGCAAATGAGTTAAATATTTTTAAGTTTGTTGTTTGCACATCCTCCTTCATTTAGTCCCCATTCCTTTCTTATTTATCTACCATTTATTCTTGTTTGCTCATCATCTTATGTGAATTATTTATATTTAAGGCTATCCATCTTTTAAGTACTGTATTTGTCAACATTTTCCCAGTTTATCTGTATTTGTGTTCATGTGGTTCTGTGCTATGCAATTTTGCTTTTTCATGTAACCTTAATTATCAAACTTAATTTACTCATAAGTGTTATGGTATTTAGGCAGCAACCTATCACCCTCAACTTTTAAGTCTGATTATAATATATCAGAATAATGGTTTTCAAGAACCAGACTGAAATGTAAGATTAATAACTGAACCAACGTACATGCATACACTGTAAATAAAATGAGGGGTCACTCACCGAGTCTAGAAAGCAAAGGTAGGACCCTGAGCTCTGTGCTACGGCCTTGTTTTTAGAATATCCAACTGTTTAGAAAAGAAAGAGAGAAGTTCTTTTATAATTTGATTTTCAATAGCATTCTCTTCCATAAAACTTCATGGAATACATACTATAAGAAAGTCAGAAACATTTTGCGCTACCAAGTGGAAAATCAGGTCAGTTTTTAAAGGAATGAAAAGGAACAAGACAACATCATATTTACTGGCTGACACGATAAACACGGCGATAAGACACAAAGAGTCCACCTGGCCCCAGTACACGTAAGAAGCTTGCTGGACGAAAGCAAAGTAGCAAATCTTTATTGAGCACGGCACTAACCTAAGCCCTGGGGAATATTTTTCAAAAAATAAATCAAAATGTCCCTGAATGGAAGTGCTTGAGCAGATTCTGGCGGGAAGGCTTTCCATAACGTCTCTGCTGAGAGTCACGGCGTGGTCACCTGGCGGAAACGTGTCACGCATGTGTGTGACTGCTGGTAAAGGCTCGCTGTGTGAGATGGGCAGTGATGAGAACAGCGCCCGCACACGGGCGCATCCAAACACACGCACGCCCTATGACCTAGCACTCCAGTTGGGCGAGGGCCCACGGAATACCACGTGCCCAGGCGGGACCTCGTAAGGACCCCGCTGGAGGAGGAAGAGCCGCCACCCAGGAGGAGTGAATGCCGCCAGGCCGCGCAGTGTGGACGACTGCTGGGCCCGGGAGCAGACGCTCTGTGGTGACGCTGACACAGTTCGAGGGTAGCCAGCTCCTCTGGGCCGCAGGGAATCAGCAGTGGGTGCCTGGGGAAAAGGGCGTGAACACAGGGGCTTCGAGGGGCTGCCGCGGTTACACGTTGTGTTCAGTTCGTGAGAACAGAGCTGCAGTTCTGACAGGTGCACTTCTCTGTATGGATACATTTTAATACCTGTCTTCACACCCTTGCCTTCAAAGAGATCACGACAGAGTGGGAAAGGAGTGAAACGGTGACCTGTGGCTCACTGCAAATGGAAACCACGGGGCTTATGAAGAAGGGGCACCGTGGTGGAGGGGCGGGGGGCTGGAAGCCGTGAGAATTTCAGTGGAGAGAAAGCCGTGCAGAGGACACACGACCTGCATGAGGAACGAGGGTGATGGGTGGTGTGCGCCCAGGCTGCAGAGGGCAAGTAGCGCGGGCTGGCTTCTGCAGGGACTGACTGTCGGGCTGAGGGGACAGGGCCTCCCCGGAGAGGTTTCTGAACAGGGCATGGCGTGCAGAAACTAACACCACGCAAGCTCAGTCTGGATGCTGAGGGCAGGGCAGCCTGGAGGAGGCATTTAGCCCTAAAAGAAGAGGCTGAGAGACCTTGAGGGGCAGGACGCCCACGGTCCCTAGGAAGAGGCTGCGGACACACCTGAACTGTGTTAACCAGACAGTTTCAGATTTGGCGCCACGGAGAAAGGTCAAAGCAAACCAGACGTGTGCAGACTTAACAGGGTAAGTCCACTGAGCCCTCAATCAAGGCCAACGCAAGCTGGAGAAGGCTGTCGGTCCTGGGGACACCAGCAAAGCCTGTTGGTTTCAGGCCACAGCAAGGCACTCCCTGGTTTGCTGCTATAAGGAAAGTACCCCTCCAAGGTAGGGGAGAGAGGGTGGGTCCCTCCTGTCACTCATCCCCTCTCTGGAGCACCGAGGTAAACCACACTGCAACAGAGGACACTCATCTGCCCTCACTCAGGTCATCAAAGGCTGTGACCCAGAGCAGTGCCCTTTCACACAGGTAGCAGCTTTATTTCTAGGATTAATCTCAAGCTTAACCGACCCACGTCCGTTAGCAGAATGGTCCCAGATTTCAGCAAACAACAGGTACAACACCGCAGAGAAGGAAAAGCACTAAGGGAGGCAGACGCCTGGCTCCTGACCCCTGGGGATGGGTTAGCAGCCACCACCAAAACAGCTGTCGCTCAATCTCCGTCGTCACCACAAAGCAAGGCCCACAAAGCAAGGCGAGGCCAGAGAAAGACATGGCAGCCAACACCAGGGAGCTGCATGTGGAAAAGAAAAGAAGAGGTTTTCCACGACCACGCTTAAATCAGCAGGAGTTCTGTGTAAAGAGCTGCTGGTTAGAGTTAGGGCTCAGAAGGGGAAGAGTCGAAACGGAGGGTTCGGGTGAGAGGGAGAACGCTGCCCACTGAGGAGGCTGACGTTTCCCATAACGAGTCTTCTGTTTGGCAGAGACAAGGAATTTGCTTTAATATCATTGCCTTGAAGAAAGTCAAATGTTTGTGCCAGGGCCTGATGTTTGGGGAGGCCCGACCCTTTGTGAGAGAAGCCGGTTGTCATGGTCACAGCAGGAAAAACTCAGGCCTCAGTGTGACATCAACATTCCTTACTCCTGGAGAGAAGAGGGTGGGATTGTGCTTTATTTTGATTTGAGCAAGTGACCACATTATAAAGAAATGTTTTGCTCTATTATAATATAAAATAATGGTAAATGAATCTTAATCCAAGTGAAATAACCCAGCATTCCTGGAAATAGACACTTTAGATCTATGTTACCCAAGTTGGTACAACTTTTCCCGTTTACGAAAATATTGTTATAGGAAAATATGTCCTTTCATGTATATCAAATTAGCATCATTTTATTAATGTGCAATGCAGGATCCTCATGAACTTGCCTTTCCCACCTTCAAAGAGGCAGCAGGATGCTTCCATTTCTGCACAATATTACAGCTCATTTTTGTTACTTATAAAATACATACAAATGTGATACGGCTCAAGTTATATCTGATCCAAAAAAGTATTTTACAAAAGACGACACTTGTTTTTAAATGGAGATAAGACAAGACACACAATCACAACAGTAACAGAATGCCTTCAATTTATTTCATTTGACTATAGAAAATGGAAAGCATCTTAATTAAAGAGCATTTTAAAAGGATACTCATACTAGTTTCAAAAACCACAATTAGTCTTTACACATTTCAGAATCAAGTTGAAATGTTTTACAGTAACTGATTTATAGAAAATTTTATTTATAAAAGATAAAGGAAATTTAAAAAGACCCAAGTCAATAGAAAGATATTCTGTGTTCATGGATTGGAAGAATTAATATTGTTAAAATGACAATACTCCCCAAGTAGACCTACAGATTTGATGCAATCCCTACCAAAGTCACAATGGTCCTTTTAGCAGAAATAGAAAACTGATCTTAAAAATCATACAAAATTGCAAAGGATTCCAAAGGACCACAATAATCTTTAAGAAAAAGTTGGAAGAATCACGCATCCCAATTTAAGACTTATCACAAAGCTACGGTAATACAAACGATGTGGGTCTGGTATGAGAACAGAGTCCAGAAATGAACCCACACGTTTATGGTCAACTGATTTTAAACAAGGGAAGCAAGACTTTGGAGGAAAAAGTCTTTTAAACAAATGGTGTTGGGACAACACCATATGTACAAAAATTAGCTTAAAATGGATGAAAGACCTACATATAAGAGCTCAAACTATAAGACTCTGTAGAAAACAGGAAATGATTTCTAAATATGACACCAAAGTCTGTAAAGCAAGAAATCAAAAGGGAAATTAGAAACTATTTTGAATGAAAATGAAAACATAACGTATCAGAATTTGTGGGATGTTGCTATAGCAATAGAGAAGAACTCATCACAAAATGCATATGTTAGAAAAGAAACCACCTCAGCTTCCACCTTAAGAATTAGAAAAAGAACAAGTTAAACCCAAAATAAGCAGAAGAAATAACCCATATCAGAGTGTAAGTAGAAGAGACAAAACAGTACATCCATGAAACCAAAAGCCAGTTCTTTTCTTTAGAAATATTGGTCGAAAATAAATCTAATGTCACAAAAAAAGGATTTTAAGAAGTAGGTGACTAACAATCAAGTACACCTGAAAGAAAACCACTGATGGCTTTTTGTCAGGCTGAGTGAAGAGTGAGTAGTGGTATTATACAAATCCTTAACAAAGAGTAAGGAATTTAGGCCTAGCAGTTGTGTAAAAAGCGGCAAACTCAAGTGTTACTCAGGATTTGAGCAACACGAACCCATTTAAGTCACAAGCTGATAAGAAACCATCCCCATCCCCACGGCTGCATAAGCCAAGCCTGTTACCCACCTCCTCGCGGAGCGGGGGAGCTGTGCCCTCCAATGGTCACGAGGATACCAGAATCTTCTAGCTTCTCTTTCCATTTTTCAATGATAGTCATGGACTTGTCCTGAAAGCGAGAACATTGCAGGTCAGCAAACTCCCCACGGAGCCTTCCAGTGTGACTTACACTAGGGCTGAATCGCCAGCAGGAAGCTCATGGATACCTTACTGGCGTCATTAAAAACGGACAGCTCCATGGAGCCTTCGAAGTCCTGCTGCCAAACAGACCTCAGGCACTCGTCCAGCCAGGGCTCGGCATCGTGGACTGGGAGGATCACAGACTGGGATTCAAAAGAAATGGGTTAACGCACACACGTTATGACAACCGAACTCCTTCCTCTGCTTCAACTGCCATTCGCACACGCTCCTTCACCCGCAAGGCCTGATTGACAGAACGACCCAGAGTCAGGCCTCTAGACAACGTACAAGTGTCTGTGCCTGCTTTCCAAGATCTTAGTGTTCTTTCGCTCCGTAAGCTTTACTATGTCTTATATTTCCATGAATTGGTCTTTCGGATGCTTCGGAAAAGGAAACAAAAAATCTGAGGGGCATCAAAATTTTTCCTAATTCAATGGCTAATTCATGTGTTTTCCTATCACTGGTCAGAAACATCATCGTTCTGGTTGAAACAAGCATCTCTGTATCTTCCAATCCACCAGTGAAAATCGCTGGTTGGTCCAGTTCTTGTATCTTGTATCTTGTATCCAGTCCAGTATCTTGGTGGGATAACCCTTTTCAGGAAACCATGATGGTAGAGAAAATGTACCCCCTACACATGCTTGATCAAAGCATGGGGGGCGGGTGCCCTGACAAATGGAGGTGACCTCCATCGCTTTTCCTTCGCCCTAGTTTGTTGCGGTTTGGCGCTGTCCTTTTCTCATCGGGCGCAGATGAAACAAAAACTTCTCAAGTGTCTGGAGTAAAACCAGGAACCTGGCTGCTAATAAAACAGGAACTGGTGACAGGAACTGTCCTCATTCTGCACTTTACCGCAGAAAGCGATACAGACTCCACAAAGGTGTGGATGTCCCGACCCTCGAGTTTGCACTTAGCGCGGGGAGCAGGTCCCTAACGGGAGAGGGGCTGCCACCGCCCGGGAGAGGGCACGTGCGCGCGCGCACCCGCACGCGGAGCTTCGCGCCACGCCGGCTGCAGGCTGCAGGCTGCAGGCAGCAGGCTGCAGGCAGCCGTCCCGGCTCGGCGGGGGGGGGGGCTCCCGACGCAGCCCGGGCGCGCGTGCTCCGAGGGCCCCACGGCTCCCCGACGTCCCTCTCAGAACTGGCGTCAGCCACAAAAGCAGTCCCCCTGCTTACTTACGCATGCACCTTAGAGTTATTTTTAAAGGAAAGAGCATTTTTACTGTTCTCAGGACCTACGACACTTAGTTCAAGCGACTTTCTGTCAAAAACGGGCCCTGAGGGGGGACCGTCCGAGTTCCGGCCGGAGCCGGCTGCGGGGGCGGAGACCCTCTCGGGGCGCGGGGCGCGGGGCGGAGGCGAGGGGGCTGCAGGGTGCGCGGGGCCGGAGGCGAGGCGAGGCGGGGCGGGGCGGAGGCGGGGCAGGGGCTGGAGTCCCGGCGGCGAACCGCGGCCGCGCCACCTACCACTTGGACCGGCATGGCCGCTCTCCTCAGGACGCCCCGCCCACCCGGCCTGTGGCGCGTGCGCATGCGCGGACGCCTCGCCGCCTCCGATTGGCTCAGAGACACGTCCGTCGGGCGGGCCAGGGCGGGGCGTGGCCTAGGGCGGCCGGAGGACCGGGAGGTGAGCGCTGCATGGGTTCTCGGCCCTGGGCGACCCCTCGGTCCCGGCGTCTTCACCCGTTCTCTCCTTGGCCCCGGAGGGCCTGCCCCCGCCCGGGGAGGCAACGCCGAAGTCTTCGGTCGGGTCAGATGTCGGAACAGCGTGTTGGCTTTGGCAAAGGCGCCCACCTGGACCGGATGCTCACGACCTAAAATCCAAACCTTTGTGGTTGTGCATGTGTGTAAAGGAAGCAGGGGTCATGTCATATGCACTATTTGACCCGAGTGGAGGACAAGGACACCTGGTGTCCCCCTAAAGAGTGTTGCGGGGATGGGACTGAGGAAGGCGACCTGGGCTGTCCGTCGCTCCAGCGGCTCAGCAGGGTCCCGTCACCTAAAACCCACCGATTGTCCTTCCCTCCACCTCCTAGCAGCCTTGTGGTCCCGGGAAGACCTGCCCCTCTCAGTGAAGAGGGCCCTGGGGACGGCAGCCAGTTAGTCTAGTGCCAGCACATGCAGGAACCCAACATGTGATCTGCTGCCACAAGCGCTGTGTGTCTGCACACGGGTTTGTCCCAAGTCACCTAACTTAAAGAGCAAGCTCACAGCCACACTGCCAGGACACACCCTTTACTACTCCAAACTAAGCTGTAAAGTGCAAAGCCACACTTCTCTTTCAGGCATAACTTGAAATATGATTTTTCCTTAAACTGCACCATTATTTGCAGAACCTTTTGTACAAGTTGAAACTCTTACGTCAGATGTGTAAAAATTTAGCCTTACCGACAGTGGAACAAAGCAGTCTGAGAATTTTTTTGCAAGGCCTGGCGTATTAGGAATAGTTTCATTTCAAATGACTTGGTACTAAGTCACATCGTGGCTACCGGCATGTGGGAAGGCTTTAGAGCTGGGGCCACAGTAACCCAGTGGCAGGAAGAGAACGGGGTCACAGTGGCGGCTGCAAGCCCACGGCACGTGCGTCCGGGTTGGGTTTGGCTGCTTATGTCCTGCTTCCTGCTCATCTCCTGCTGCCAGAAATGTGCTTTTCACTGCCTTCCCCCTAGTAAGAATGGTTAGAATCTGCTTTTTACAAACGCTTGGAGTGGCAGGAGGCATTCAGAAATGCAAGGTTGTCACTGGGCGGACACCTAGGAAGGTTCGCAACAGCCATGGGGACTGACGCCACCCCCCCCCCCTCCGGCCCCGAGAGTGACACAGGGAGGCTGTGGCAGGACAAAAAGATGAGCTAAGTCAAGGGAATCTGAAGGGGAAGTGATGCAAAACTCCCACAGCCTTCGGTTCACCGGGTGACGTTTTCCTGGATTTTTAGTTGTTTATGCAGACTGGTGCAGACTGGTGCAGACTGGTGCAGACTGGCTGTATTCAGCAGATTCAGCACCACCGACCAGGACCTCCAAATGTTAAAACTGCCCAGCGGCCCTCTCACGATGCTGGTGTAGGAGCAGAGATGTGGCATGGGAACACTGGGCCCAGAGTCACCAGGGGTCTGCACTGAACGTGTCAGTGAAGGGGAGTTCAGGCAAGCGTCCTTTCCAAGTCTCCTGCTGGGACGAACCTCAACAGAGCGGCTAGAACTCGCCCGGGCGTGGATGCTGCCGGGAGGGCGGGAGCTGCCCAGCACAGCAGAGGACAGGCACCTGGATGGGAAGAGACTGGCAGCCTGTGGTGGCAGAGCACTTGGATAACAAATGAGTACACGAGGGAGCAGCCGCTGTCTGAGGCGTCAGGCGCTGGTGTCATCTTTTCTTCTCCCTCGTTTTTTAAAGGCTAATCGAGACTCACCGTGTTGATTTAAAAGGCCAGACCTGCACTTCCCACCAGCTGAAGGAAGTAATGAGGTTCCCGTCGCCGGAAGCATCTAATTAACAGTGGGGCAAACGTTCGGTGTGGGTTTGGTGGGAGCATTCGGGTGTCACGTAGAGTGCTTCTCTTGGCCTGGGTGCTGCTCCCTTAGCCAGAAGCAGAGCCTGAATCTCGGCCTGCCCACTGAGGGTTGGTCCCAGAAAGCTGGGGGCAGGGCAGTGAGGCAGGGATAGAGGGGGGCCAGGACCAGTGTGCCCTGTGAGGGGTCCCAATCATGGGCAACTAAAGCTGCACCCCTGACCTTCCCAGCGCCCTGGAGAATTGTGTACCTGAGCATGAAAGAGAGAAGCCTTTATGCCTTAGACCTGTTATCTGCGGTGGCCCTTTGGGTCATTCCTTTCCCTGACTTCTGAATGGAAACTGCATGATCCCGCAGGTGTCCCCAAGCCCCAGGCACACAGCCAGCTGTAGGCCAGGTGAGGCCTGCCCAGAATGGTGTGCGGCAGCCCTGCCGGCCTTGGAGGCAGGACCCAAGGGTGGGGAGGGCTGAGCAGAGGCAGGAGGAGCCTGGGGTGGGTCAAAAAGACAGACGGAGACAAACAGTACTTAAGCATCCCCTCCAGCTGCCACATTGCATAACTAGCATGTGGGGATGATGCTGAACGGATGTGAGCCACCTGATCTTCAGACTCGGGGTGACTTACGGGGCACGACAGGTGCCAGTGTGAGCGGCATGCACTGGCCAGCTAGATGTTTTCCTCCTAAATGTTTATATGAAACGTCATCAGTGGGGAAAGGGCTTGGGGGAATCCATGTCTGATAGAACTTGGGGGAGGGTTGGGGAAGCCAGAGGTTTTAGGGGTGACCACATGCTGAAGTCGCTGTCAGAGCTGGAGGCCTGGCCAGGCGTTTGAGAGGGGCACACCTCAGGCCACCTCAGGAGCAGCGTGCACCGCTGGGCTGTGTCCAGCAATGGGACCCTGCCTGATGCGCCCCCTTTTATGGAGCAGAGCAAGCATTGGGGGGATACGGAGAGGGAAATGCCAGCTGTCCCTCCCTATGAGATGCTGTCTGTTCTGTCAGCCCAAAGCCTGGCCTCCTGCCTCCCAGGGCCACACCCCTGAGGCTGTCCACTCACGGGTCACCTGGGCCCAAAAGTCAGGCAGGACTCTGAACTGCCGATGGGGGCAGCTGCTGGGGCATCTGAATTGGGGACAGCCACCGCCTGGACCCAGTGCTGCCTCCCTGACCCCTGAGCTTGGAGGCTGGATCTCGAAGCGTCCGCGACTGGCCCTTGTCGGGAGACACCGCTGCATCATCTCTCACTTGTCCCTGCAGCAGCTGAGAATGCAAAGGCCTGGCCTCCGGTTCCCTGGGCGCCAGGTGAGCAGCCCTGAGACCTAGGGCCACGCTGCCCGCCACGAGGAACTGCTGCTTTGGTTTCTGCCGCTGCCAAGCCCGTGTCCCCTCCTTCTAGGCCCTGTGTGCGCAAC
This sequence comes from Macroglossus sobrinus, assembly GCA_004027375.1. Lineage (NCBI taxonomy): Eukaryota > Metazoa > Chordata > Mammalia > Chiroptera > Pteropodidae > Macroglossus > Macroglossus sobrinus. Next base: position 12,017 of record PVKZ01004709.1, on the reverse strand, counting down.
GTCCCTGTGGGAATGGGGGCGCGGGGCTCCGTGCCACGCTGGCCGTCTGCGCCGCTGCTATGAGACGTGAACTGACACAGGAGCCTCCATCCTCCGTCAGCACCGCTGGGATGTGGCAAAGCCATCCCATGAGCGTGAAGCCAAACGGGACCTCCGCCCCCCTGGACGGCGAGGGGCTGGGCCCGGCCCTCACAGTGGCCTCACAGCCAGCCCACCGGCTGCCTCCTCCCTCCAGGGACCTGGCTGTTGGAGCCACCCCACTGAGGAGCAGTGGGAAAATCCACTTACAGAACCCGGTGTGCATGTGAACAGGGACATACTCTTACCTTCTCACATTGTAGGGCCTCCCCGCAGCTCGCTTGCTGGAGGCCCCACGCCCTGCCGTCCCTGCTTGCCCACTGTCCTCCTGTGAGCCTCCCAGTACTGTCCCCCCCCAAGCGGGGGCGGAGAAGGGTCACTGTCCACTGCCAACTCTCTGCGGCTGGCAGAGTCTGGGGGCCACGTGAGCCAGCTGCCGACGCTGGGCCAGGACAGGGCGGCTGGGAAGCGAGGGAGGCTCCCGGGCCGGGCTGTGGGAGGGTCTGGGACAGCTCTGCCCACGGGCAGTTCAGCCGTCAGCACGTCACCCACACTGAGGCAGCAGAGTGGCAGGGCTCACAGGTGCCACTGCCCCTCGCCGAGGCGCCACGAGTCCTTAGTGTCTATTTGTCACCTGGGGAAAGGCAGCTCCTCGAAGGGGCCGTCAGCTTGCTCACCTGCAGCCTCTGTGCCCAGGGCAGTCGCTGCCACGTGGGCGCTCAGGGACAAAGGAAAGAATGCGTGAACGGGAGCCGGGATAATCCACCCTGTAACCAAATCTAGAAAACAAGACCATGTCCACCCATAAATCTAGTTAGAGTCCTAATGATATTATCTAAGTTACTCTGAACAGCAAATCGCCTTTTAACTCGCTGCCACGAGCTGAGGGACCAGCCGAACTCCGGCGCTGAAGCGAACTGCTGGTTTAGACTGTCCAGTTGCTTTAATCAGAAGTCAGGGGAGTTTAGATTGTCCGGTTGCTTTAATCAGTGTGGACAGTGAAGTCAGATCATCATTCGGGCTTCCCCAGAGCTGACACTGTCCAGTGCCGTGGCCTTCACGCAGCTGCAAGCAGATCCCCGAGCCCCGGCCCGGCCCGGCCAGCCTCTCACGTGTTTGCTCGGGCTGCAGAGTGTCCACGACGACGGGTCATTCCACGAAGTATGTGGATTCCGGCTTCTCTTAGAACTGGACCATGTGACAACTCGGGGCTCATGCTGTCCCCTCCCGGGGACCCTCGTCCAGGCTGCCAGGGGGCTTTTGCTCCTCAGAAAACCCCAGTAGCAGCCTCCCGCTGACCTCTCTCTGCGTCCGTCGCTGTTTGCACAGCGTGGCCGGCCTTTCCTGGGCAGGGTCCCCTTTGGCTCTCTCTGCGAGGGGTCGGCGTCCCGCCTGTGTGTGGTTCAGAGTTTTAATATTAAAATGGACAGTTCAGCAAAGGCTTCTAGGAAAACGGACGGAACCCTAAGCCAATCGGAACGAGCTTAACGTTTTTTAAAAGCACTCGGACGCACGAGCACCACAGAACGTGTCTTTCGAGGACACGGCGGGGTGCCTGCCACGCTCCGTGGCCTGCTGCTGGCACGGAAGGCGAGAAATAACACCCGGCCCCCCGGGGGCCCTGCTGCTGCGCCCTCCTGCCATCCTGCAGGGGCCTGGCCCAGGAGAGAGCTCCCCTGACTTCCGGGCACCCCATCCGGTGGCCCAAGTCATCTCGTGGCAGGACAGCTGCATTTAGGCAGGCCCTGGCCCACCTGGGGAGCTGGGGGGACGCCAAGGTGCACTGCAGACGAGGGGTTCCCAAGCGGTGTTGGAAGGCCCCAGGGGCGGGGCTCAGCTTGGGGGTCACGGGGAGCCGAGGGGCTGCTGTGGGGAACCCTGCCCCATACAGCTCAGTCCGCTGGTTCCGGGCGGGGCGTTCACAGTAGCCCCCAGAGAGGAACCTGGACCAGAGGGTCTTGCACTTAGGATGCCCAAGGTGACAATTGCAAGCGTCCAGGTGGGACCTGATCAATGGATCCAGGGGCCGAGGCTGGGGGTCAGATGTGGCACTGAAGTCCTCGGCGTCTCCCACCGGGAGTCAGGACTCCTGGCAGAACCGGCTTGGACTGGCTTTGAGAACACGGGGCCAGCTGGTTGTTGGCGTCTTGGGAAGGGTGACGCCAGGGGCATCTGGGTCCACAGTCCCGCCAGCGTCTCACTCGGCCACCGCCAGTCCTGGCTTTGCAGGGGGCACGGGGAGCCTGCCCAGCCCCCACAGCTCCACGTCCTGACCGGTCTGACCAGCCCGCCCGGCCCCTCTGCTGCCATCCCTGCGACTTGCACTTTGTCCTGCTGACCACAGCGTCTTCGTGTCGACCCACCGAACCCCCTCGCAGTGACACAGGCCGCAGGTAAAGGCCTCCGTCTCAGGAACGTGTAGCTTGAGTCCTTTGGGACAAGGTGGGATGGGGTCAGGCGGGGTCAGCTCAGCTCAGATTTAAAATGAGGGGAACGGTGACCCAGGACCTAGGAGTGTGGTGGCCCCAGTGCTGCTCTGTGGCTGGCAGAGAAGGCCGTGTGGGGAGAGGCACGGCTATTTTTGCTTTCTGAGGTTTCGTGCTTCCTGCTTGGACATTTTTGGGAGCACAGGAAATACGTGGGTTTGCCTCAGAGCAAGCCCTGGCTGGGCGTGGGCCGGGCACCTCCCACCGGGCGGTGGGGCCGAGGCCCCGACCCACGTGGGTGGGGCTGACCTCCCACCTTTCTCGAAGGAAAACACGCTCTCACCTTCCTGAAATGACGATTTTTCAGGAAAAGGCCCACGCGTGAGCAGGAAAGTGGAGAAAATATGGCGAGAGGTGTCAGGGAGCGAGGAGGTATTGGCGGGAACGGCCCTGTGCACCGACCCTGGGGACCCCGTCAGCAGCCCCGTGCCGGGGGCGGCTCCTGCGGTGGACACCGAGGCAGCAGGCCCTCATGGGGGGCGGGGAGGCACCGGGCTGGGACCCCACCCGGCCCCTCAGGAAGCCAGAGGAGGCCCCTCTGTGGAAGGTGCTGGAAACAGCACGAGGGCCAAGCTGCCCCACCTTCCTGCAAAGCTGACCTGGGTGCCAACGAAGGCATGAGGCCCGTCCTCCCTCCCACCTTCCAGCCCTCGCTCCCAGCCATGCCACTTAGTTCTTTGCTTCTTCCCAGTTGGGGTGGCGGGTCAGAAGCTGGGGTGCACTCAGGGACGCAATGCACGGAATGACAGACACAGGCAACGAGGCCCCAAGTGGCCCGAGCTGCGGGCCATGAGGAGCAGATGCCAGGTGGCCAGGGGGACACTATGCAGGACCCCTCCCCTGAGGACAGCCTTGGGCACTGGTCCCCTGGGTCCTTTGAGGACGTTTCTGCTGGACTTAGAACCCACCCTGTTTCAGTTCTGTTGAGCACCTACTGTGTGCAGCAGTCGTGGTAAGCTAGGCACGCCAGCCTCAGGGAGCTGCAGCAGGGGGCTCCCATCAGCAGCTGGGATCACCCTGCCCACCGCCCCGAAGGCCACAGCTCCCTGCTCACGATGGGGGGCTGGACTGAGGTGAGCCCTTCGAAGGGGTTCGGGGAGCCCTGACACCCTCGAAAGGCTCCGGAGGGACTGTGGGGTGGGCAGGCTTGGGTGGGAGCCAGGAAAGGGGACTGTGGACATTCAGAGGCTGGTCACCCAGGGAGATGGCAGCCGCTCTGCCCGCCCGCGGCCGGACTTGAAAGGGCTGAGAACAGACAGAATTCAAAGATGCCAACAAAAGGGCTTCCTGTTGACACCAGCAGACTCTGACTCCCTTCTCCTCCAGCCCCAGCGCTGGCGCCTGGGCCGGCGCTCTGTCCCCCGGCGTGACAGCCTGACCACGAAACAGAAAATATGCTGGCCCCCGACTCGGCGACTTGTCTTTAAACACGGGGCCTGAAGTCCGGGCCCGTCCACAGGCACCGGGGCCTTCGGTCCCGGCCTGCCGGCCCCGAGCAGGGCCGCGGGACTGGAGGAGGGACCGCCACCGCGGGGCCCCAGCGCAGCGCACACGTGCACACCAACACACATGCATGTGCACATGTGTTCACGCGCACCTGTCACAGCGCGGGGACGCGGGGGGGTGGCATGCCCACGGTGGGACAGGGCCAGGAGGGCGAAGGGGAGGCCGTCTCTGTCTCTCAGCACCCCGAACCACGGACTACAAACCACGGACCCCAGAACCACGAATGCTTTTTCCCACAGCCCATCTTTCACAACGAAGGGGCATGGCTTAACACACTTTCATTGGCTCCCTAGGCTCAGCCGTCACCTTTTCCACCTCGCTTTCTCTGTGACACAGAGGCTGGCAGGCAGGTGGCTGCTCGGAGCCAGGGTGGGTGCTGGGAAGGTGCCACACCGTGACAGGTGTGAGTGACAGGACTCGGGGCACCCGGAGGCCCACAGCCCCTCCAGCCGCGAGGGTGAAACAGATGCCTGCAGATTCTGGCAGCTGCCACCACTGTTGTGGTTCACCAGGGTCAGGAGTGGACTGTGGAGAGGACAGAGCGAGAGGACGGCCCATGCTCGCGAATCGCCAAGGAAAACGGGGACCCGGCTCACCCCTGAGCCTGCGCATGCACCACCTGGGCCGCACCCTGACTCCATCAAGTCCCTTTGCAGATGGGCATGGGTGGGTCGAAGCGAAGGTGGTCTCCCCAGATATCGCAGGATGTGCCCGAGGTTCTGGTGGACGCTGCGTCCTTCTCCGCCCTGAGTCGAGCCCCAGCGGACCTGCCGGAGCCTGTGGCCTCACAGCCTGGACTTGGCCACTTCTCGGGTGGCTGAGGAGTGGGCCGGAGCAGCACACACACGTGAGGGACGTGCGGCCATGTCCCCACGCTGGACCCCCACGCTGGAGCCCCGGGAACTCCACGGAGGGAGGAAGCCCCTGAGCTCTAACTGGATTTCCCGCCCACCCTAGACAGGCAGACGTCTTTCCAGCGAGTGTAGAGTGGCTGCTTGCTACTCACCGCTCGCTGGTCCCACCGGCACGACGCCCCCGTGTCGTCAGCCGGCCGGAGCAGAGCAATGGCGAGCACGGTCTCCACGAACTGAACCGCAGCACAGGGCCGGAGAGCCCACTGGGCTCACGGGATGTCCCCCCACATGGCAGGACGGCTGCCAACTCAGTGAGGGGACCCCCGCCTGCGCTCCCCACCTGGCCCATCCAAATGGCGCTGTTGGGGAAGTAGACGATGGCCTGCGGCCAGAGCGACAACCCCTGGCCTTCTCCACGGTCTCTAGGTGTCTGGCCCCTGTCCCCCTGCTCCAGGGCCCCCGGGCCTGCATTCAGCCCCTCCAGCAGGGGGCAGTCCTGAGCCACCTGGCCAACGCCGTCTCTCCAGGGCTGGGCCAGGTGCAGGAGGCCCCTTGCATGGAAAGGGAGGAAGCCCCACCTGACCAGCCCCCAGGGGGCGGGGGGAGCTGCTGCAGAGAAACACTCCCATGTGGGGGGCCATGGTCCATATACAGGACGATTTGGGGACCACTGAGAAAATGCGAATGCATTCACTGTCCTGAGAGACCTCAGGGCCCTGGGAGGCTCCGTGGTAAACTAACAGCACCACGATGGCATCGGCTGCTGTCCTGGCAGCCGGCGGCTGCTCCTCGAGTATTTAGGGGGGCAGGGTCATGACTTCCACAACTCTCAACAGATCCAGCGGAAAGTGTGCAGACGCGCCCGGCACTAGCAGCCGGTGAACGGGAGGCTGCAGGGTGCTGGTGCGGGCGCCTGACCTGCCCTGCAGCCTCGGACCTCTCCGCATGCACCACAGGACGCAGAGTGGACCTCGCTGCCAGCCACGCCCTCCTGAACCGCTTGCAGCCCTGCGTCCCTTCTCCAGGGCCCGGTCCCGTCTGCTGGGCTGGGAGCAGCCCACACAGATGCCCTGCAGGAGGCCTGGGCCCCTGGCAGCCAGGACCCCGCTCTCTCGATGTCACCTCCCTGGCCCCAGCCCCGCTTGGGGACCTGGGGACAGGCTGTGTGCAGCCTCAGGGTGGCAGGAACGTGCACGTGTCAGGGCTGGGGAGGAGGTGCAGGCTGGTGAGCGTCTGTGGCCTGCTGTCATCCACCTCAGGCCGTGTCCAGCTGGGAGCCAGGGCCCCTCCCCCCGGTCTGCCTTCCTACCTGCTCACCCAGGAGGGGGGCATGTGGGAAAGGCGGTGGGGTCGGCCCCCCCTCAGTGTCCCCTAGGTGAGGACAGTCCTTACCTAGACCGGCCGGGGTGACCTGGCCTCTCCAGGCCCAGTGCCAGGTGTCAGGGTGGGGACAACTCTACCCTCCTCCATCCGAGCCCCTCCTTCTGTGTGGGGGTGCTGCCTCAGGGAACCCCAATGCTGAGACGTTCCCGCTGGTGTGCGGGCTGAGGGGCTCGCTGTGGCTCGCCGCCCTGGGTCCCCATCTGCTCATGGCCAAGGCCGCCGTGACGAATAATAGTGCTGGCGTCACCCATGCGCCCACCACTGGCGCCTCTAACCAGCCCACACGGTGGCAGGAAGCCCACGCCCAGCACTCGGCCCCCAGCACCCTGGTGGGAGCCTCTCACTCACACCCCAGCTGCTGCCCACCGCTCTCCGGAGCGCAGGCGGCCTCGTGCCTGCGAGGCTGGCTCAGAGGCGGTCAGGTGGACGGTGTCGATGAGGCCACCAGCGGTCTCCAGGCCGGCCGGCTCGCATTGTAATTATAAGCTGCTCCCTGCAGCTGCTAAATGTTAAATTACAAGCGTTTGCTTGTGACACATCATTGGACCACAATTACAATAATCACGTCCCTATGCGAAGGTCAACACACATGACCTCAAAGGGGAAAGTGTGAAGTAGAAATGACCTGGGAGGCCGGAGCTGGACGGGTGGTCGCTGGGCAGCCTCAGCCAGACACGACTCACCCCTTCCTGTTGCCCCCAGCCCCAAACGTGGCCTGCCCCCAACAGGCCGACACCAGGAGCACGGGAACCCCTTCTGCGGGACATTTCATTGGCAGGTGGCTTTGCAGAGCGGGGGCGGGGGCGGGGGTGGGTGGGGATCCCAGCCCCACCTTGCCAGGTGCAGGGGTGCCCGGAGGCCCTCGGCGTCTCTGGAGCATAAGCCTCTAGGGAGCAGTGACGCTGGGAAACCAGTTCTGCTGCCGTGGCCACACCTTGGGCTGCACCCCACTCATCAGGAGGAGGGAAATCTGGAAATTCCTGCTCCAGCGATCCTCCGGAGGTACCTCTGTCCCCCGAAGGGCGGGCCTATGGCAGGTCTGAGCGTCACCAGGCCAGGCCCTTGCTCAAGATCCTATCAGAGTCTCCCAAGAACACGGCCAGACAGCCACGGGTACCTTGACTTCTCTCTCGCAGACTGAATCTTGGGTTTACAGAAGCCCTGAGTGGAGTGTGGGAGCTCCCATGCAGCCTGCCTGCCTCTTCCCCCCACCCCGAGTCTCGCTACGGTGGGCGCATTTGTCACAGCCCGTGAGCCGATGGCGACACCCGATTCCTGAAGGCTGCAGGCTCCCTCCTGTGCTCAGTGCCTCTGGGTTCTGACAAGTGCACGTCCCATGTGTGCCAAGTGCTGTTCTGGCTTTAGGGAGCAGATCTGGGCGCAGAGCCCTGAGCCTGGTATGGCAACTGCTTCGTGTCACCCTAGAGACTGTCTCTCCCCTTTGGTCCAGCAGTCACTAGGTGTCTTTTTAAATTAAATTTGCTGAGGAAACATTACATAAGTTTCAGGTATACAAAGAAGTTATAATCCAGTATGTGTGTGCTCCACTGCGTGCTCAGTCTAAGTTCCCTTCCGTCCCCGTCACCGTGCACTTGACCCCTTTACCCAGTCCACCTCCACCCGCTTCCCCTTGGGCCACCACCACGCTATGGTCTGTATCTGCGAGTTTGTTCCTGTCTGTTTTGTTAGTTCGTTTGTCACTGTCTTTGTTTTACATCCCACGTATGTGTGAAGTTATATGGTCTCTGTCCTTACTTCACGCATCATAAAACCCTCAAGATCTGTCGCCTTGCTGAGACCCCGAGCAGGTCAGTCCCTGCCTGTGTGCCATGGGGACCCTAGAGATGCCCTCCGTGCGGAGCCACAGGCCCCTCGGGGCCACTCGGGCCTGGCAGGGCTGCTCGTGAGGGAGACGCGTGTGGGGTCTGTTCAGTGCCTGTGGTGCCCGGGTCCGAGTCGCCGCTGTGCCGAGCCGACAGGCCGGGCAGGCACAGAGGCGGCTGCAGGTTCCAGACGTTCAGCCAGCAGCTCTCCCCAGTGGCCTGGGCGGCAGCTCACTTTGCCCGTTTCTCAAAGTGAGGGGGGTCGTGGGCACCTGCTCCGAATAGGGAGTGGGGAGTGCGGCAGGCCCCGATGCACACGTGGGGTCCTCCTCCAGCCGCAGAGTGGACCGTGGGTCCCCAGGGGACGTCACCGTTTGTGACTGAGCAGGGTCACCCTGGGCTGTGGCGGGTCGACCTGCTTGGTTCCAGGGCTGCTCTCAACAGGCCCCACCTGTTGCCACCGTCCGGGGTAGGCCTCTGCTCCCCGCAGCACTCCCCAGGCTGCTGTCTCCCTGTCCTGGCTCTGCTGGGCCCTGCAGACTCAGGCCTCCCCAGAGCGGGATCGCTCCACCCCAGTAGACCCCAAACCTCTAGCCAGAGGACAAGGGTGCGTTATGCAAATCAGCAGACGCAAAGTCACTCCCCTCCCCCCACAGGTCACTTGAAATTCCTCCTGACACGTATCTTGGTGGGAAAAGAAATGCTAAGACACAGCTTGGGTCCCCGCCCACCCTACCCGCCCATGATGCCGTTGGAGGCCCTGCAACCCGGACCAACCCGAGCCAGAGGAAGCGGAAAAGCCTGCATCTGTGACCACAGGGGTGGCTGCCCTGAGGTGGCTGCCCATCTCTGTCTGGTGGACCCTCTGCAACCTTCCAGGAGCCATCGAGGTCCCCACCCAGAACAGCTCCAGCAGCCGGCATCCAGCCCCGGAGCCCGAGGAGGACCCTATGCTGATGGGCCAGGGCCGCCTGTGTCCTCCTGTCTCCCCCTTGGATGTTGGGGACACAGTGGCCCCACTGACTGCCTGGTGAGGAAGCTGCACTCACCACGCTGGGTCTCAGTGAGAGACTTTGCCCTAAGAGGAGCTTGGCAATATCCAGAGACAGTCTGAGTTGTGGAACCTGGGGGTGGGGATCACTGGGACATGCAGAGCACAGGGGCCAGGATGCTGCTAACACCCTACAATGCACGGGACAGCCCCCCCCAATCACGTGAGGTTTGACGTAGGGGGTACTAGAGCAGCTCCTGGGGGGGCAGTGCTAACACCCTACAATGCAGGGGACAGCCCCCCCCCAATCACGTGAGGTTTGGCATACCGGGTACTAGAGCAGCTCAAGCGGGGGCAGTGGGGCCCGCCGGCAGCACGGTGCTGTCACTCACAGGACCAGCGGCAAACCCTGATCCTTTCCGCAGAGTGGGGGCTCCAGAGCCCACCCCGCGCTGGGCAGCCGGCCCCACGACCGGCCACGGCTGGGCCTTCCCTCCTCCAGGGGCCCCAGAACCGGATGGGGTCTGAACCTCCGCAAAGCACGCTCTGGTTCTGCGGAGGGTCGCGTGCCAGGAACTTCCCCGAGGGGCTCGGGCTGGTCACAGAAAACGGGCACACGTGGGCGCCCCAGTCCCGGCCCAGCGGCCATTCCGGGCTCAGCCTGCACCTCGGGGCCGCGGCACGGGGCGGGACCTCGGCGGGCCAGGCGCCGGGCAGGGGTCTGTCTGCTCGCACTCGGGTCTCGGATTTCCACCCCGCCCCCGCGTCGTACGGGCCACCTTCGCGCTGCCTCCCCGTCTTCTTCCCGCTCGGCCCCTTCTCCCACCCCGCGCGAGCCCCCGCTCGGCGGCGTCCCGACCCGCCACGCGCGCCCGGGGCCCGGGGCCCCCGAGGCGCGTCCCGCCCCCGCGCGCGCGGGGCGGGGTTCCGGCGCGCGGCGGCCGGCGGGGCGGAGCGGCCGGGCGGGCGCCGCCCCCCAGCTGAGCCGGGACCCGGGCTGCTGACCCGCCGCCTTCAGAGCTCCGGCGGCGGCGGCGAGCACGGAGGTCCGCGCGGTTCCGGCGGCTCCAGCGGCCGCGATGGGCAGGCGGCCGCGCCGGGCGCGCGGGGTCCGCGCGACGTGACTCGCCGGGGCTCGGAGCCCGGCCCGCCGGCCGCGCGGGGTCGAGGGTCTGCTCGGTGGGCGCGCACACAGGGCGGGCGCCCAGCGGGAACCGGAGCATGCGGGGCGCGGCGCGGGCGGCCGGGGGGCGCGCGGGGCGGCGGTGGCCACGGTCCCCCGCCCCGGGCCCCGGGCCGCCGGCGCCTCTGCAGCTGCTGGCCGTGCTGCTGGCGGTGCTGCTGGGCGGCGCGGGCGCGCAGTACTCGAGCGACCTGTGCAGCTGGAAGGGGAGGTGAGTCCGCGCGGCGCGACCCGGGCCGGGGTCCGCGCCACTCGCCGCGGGCAGAGCGCGCGGGGCTCGGGGACCGCTCTCCGGGCTGAGCGCCGTCCCCGCCGCCTCTGCCCCCGGTGCTAGAACAAAAGAGCCCGCAGCGTCCCGGTCCCCTGGCTCGGGGACGCTCGGGGGACCCGCGCCTGCAGCGCTGCGGGTCACTCCCGGCCGGCAGCCCGCTCGCCTCGCGCCCGGCCATGCCGGTCCCCGCTCGGGTCCCCGAGCGCCGTGGCCGCCCTTCCCGGCCCCGGCCCCGGCCCCGGCCCCGGCCCCGGCCCACGGCGAGGAGGTGCCTGCCCCGGGCGGCGAGGAGCCGGGCCCGCGCTCAGGGCCGGGTGGGCAGGGTTGGCCGGGTCCGCGGGAGGGGGCGGCGGCGGCTTCGGCGGACCGAGCTGGGCCCCGGTGCTGACCGCAGCGCTGACCACGTCGGTGCGGGCGGGGACCTGTCCGTGGGGCCGGGCGCGGGCCTGGCGGAGCCCCCCGTCCCCGCCTGGTGAAGGTCAGGCCGCCCTTGGCAGCGCGCACGCTGGGCTGGGCGACCCCCCTGCACGCCTCTCCGCGGCGGCAGCCGAGGACTTTTAACAACTGAAGTGCGACAAGCAGAAAGGAGTGAGGTCACAAGTGCGGGTGGGGTGCCCGGGGGCACAGCCACCGAGGCTGAGAAACCGCCGTGCCCAGCGCCGCCCCCGGCCGCGCGGGCAGCCGGCGGTCGGAGCCGCGGAAGTGGCGGACCCCCCGAGTCTGCACCCGGGGATGCGCATCGCCTCCGCTCGCGCGGCGGGCTGGGCTGCCCCTGTCCGGGTGTCGCGGTGTCCCCAGAAGCAGGACCCAGACAAGCCTCTGGCCCTGTCTGATGGGAAGACTCAGCTGCAGGCACCTCAAGGCGGTGGGGGGGGCGGGTCACGGGGTCATTTTGAGTGAAGACGGTTTTCCGAGAAGGTTGCGGTTGTGCCAGTGGCGCTGCGCTCTGCGTCAGCAGGGCAGCCGCTGGTCACGGTGGCGCTCACAGCCCCGAGCTCCGTGGACGCCGGCAATTCCCTCCGCTCCCTCTGACCCCGCCCCGCCCCTCCCGGAGCAGAGGTCCTGGGCCCCTGAGGCTGGAGCCCGGCACCCTCCCGCCTGCAGCAGAAACGCTGCTCCCTGAGCGCTGGGGCGGAGGAGCCGCGAGGGGGCCTGGAGTGGCAGAGCAGAGCTCTGGGGGAGGGTTGGCCTGGAGAATGCTGGCGCCAGCACGGAGCTGGCCTGGAGCCTCGGGCTCTGACACACTGCTGGGGCTGCCCTCTCCCCTCTGCTAGTCACTAAATTCTCAGCTTTGCAGCCTCTGCTGAGTGAATCAGTGCACCCCACACTGAGGCTGGAGGGGTCCCGCCTGAGCAGATCAGAAACAGAAACCCAGTCCCCCACTGTGAGCCCGAGTTTCCCCGGGAGGGGCTAACTCCCTTTCCAGGTGCTCAGAAGATGGG
>PVKZ01004708.1:0-72433 GCA_004027375.1 Macroglossus sobrinus | reverse complement strand
AAAGGAAAGGAAAGGAAAGGAAAGGAAAGGAAAGGAAAGGAAAGGAAAAGGAAAAGAAAAGAAAACACAAAAGAGAAAAGAAAGGAAAAAATACTGGTCATGGGAGCTCCACACATCACTAGTAGGAGAAAATCAAAGCAGTACAGGTCTACCCTTTGGGGACATACCAGAGAGTGACTCCATATGTGGCTCTTTTCTCTCCTGATCTTTTGTTTATTTGTTTTTTGTTTTTGTTTTTGTTTTTGTTTTGTTTTGTTTTTGAAAATGGTCCGTGGGAATTTATATAGAAATTTCTTCAAAAAAATTCAACATTTTCCTTTATGTAAAAAAAAAAAAAAGCAGCAGTTTACTATCTCAATCCCCAACCCATATGAAAATTAAGAAAACTAGGAGAAACTATATATATCATGTACACATACATATACACAAACATATAGAAAAATAGTAGTATAGGCTGTCATAAGGAAATTCATTCATATAAAAATATAAACATTCAGAATAATATATTATGAAATACAGTATGTAAACATAAAATAATACGTAATGAATGTTATATATTATGTTGCATAATATACAGGTTACAAGACAGAGGTCCCACCACTGGATACTGACACCTCATCTTGCACCCCTAATGAAATCAAGAGATTGCTCTCAGGTTAGCCACCACTGTTTTCTCAGGAAACGTGATGCAATTAGTGTAGCTGCAGCCACAGACAGAATAGTCAGGGAGGTCCTGCCATATGTTGTCAAAGTCAAACACACTGTACAAGCTACAAAGTCTGGAAATGGGTTTTCAGTTTCAGTAATGGCCAAGGGCTCTGTCTCAAAAGAGGATGGCCCAAAACATAAGAGGATCTAAAATGATGACAACCGTCAACCACCAAGTTAGAGGTGAAATATGTTTTTGAAATCCACTTTGTAGGCATCTATTCAGAAATTTTAGTTTACAGAAATACTTCCATAACATAATCATAGAACACACTTTTACTTTTACTTAAGTATCTTGACAGGGGAAAAAAGAGCAGTCAGCATATTCTTCCTAAAGAGTATTTAAAAGTATACAATTGTATAATTTGTGAATGTTCTTGGAAAATGCACTGAGGTATGCAATGCACTTTGCTGTCACTTCTATAAAGTGATCATTTTATATGCTTCTTCTTTGATTACATCACTTTCCTTTTGTCTTGACAAGAATATCATATGGTTTATGCATCCAGAAATATGTCTGTAATACATTCTTTATGCCCTTATATTCCTTGAGTATCTAAAAACATTCATTTTCCTAAGACAGTGTATCATGACACTCAGTACATTTGAAGATGGAAATCCTACGTGTTTTGAGGTTGGTTCTGGATACAGTGGAAGAAACATTATCAATGGTAATCTAAAACCAGGGTCCTGCCCCCAGGGTCGTGGACCAGTACCAGTCCGTGGCCTGTTAGGAACCGGACCTCACAATAAAGAGGTGAGCGGCTGGAAGCGAGTGAAGCTTAATCTGTATCTGCAGCTGCTCCTCAGCACCAGCATCACTACCTCAACTTCATCTCAGATCATCAGGCATTACATTCTCATAGAATCAGTGGTACCTGGTGCCAAAAAGGTTGGGAACCGCTGCTCTATGGTGCCAATAAAATTTGTGACCACTATCAATGCTTCTCTGTGACAGTTAAGTGCTCTGCTTTTGAGAGCACCTGTACTCTGTGCTAACATGTTCTGGTCTGGTTCATAAATGCATTTTGAGTAATATGCTTTATCCTGAAGACTATTTTAGTTTAAGGATTGATTTCTAAGTGTTGGATATTATTAACAACAACATCAGTCATGGAAAAAAAAGAAAGACAAAATATGATTTTATACCAGGGAAGGGAAGTAAATTATGACCATAAATCTTTCCTTTGAATAATTTTAATATATAATTATCTTCAATTGTATTTGGTTTGGAAACTCTTCACTGTTTATTTAATAGTAAAAATGAAAACTAGTTAGAAGCATCATCTAAGTGTACTGCATTTGAAGGTAGATATCACAGAAGTCATATTTCTAATGATTATGCTTGGCTGAGTGAACAACTTATGACAAACGTGTATATTATAGATACAGTCTAATTATTATTTAGTTGTCATCATGCCAGCTGCAACAGAAGATTCATAATTTATTCAATGACATGCTGATCATATGCCATAAATACCACTAGGTCTTTCCTTTCACTTTTTGTAAAAAGAGCCAATGCCTCTCAGTGATGATGGTATTTATCAACAGATGGAATTTAACAATCCTTGGAATGAGCCAATCCTGGAGGATTTTTCTATCTGATTTAACTTATCTACAATATCCTAGTATCCCAGTTTACATGGTTATTTTCAATCTCATTGTTCATATTTCTGTTCAGTTTTTCACTTGTTTAATATTAAAATTATGTCTAGACAAAACATCTTTACACAGAACTTGGAATTACTGTATCACAGGGTCTTTATTACAACACCATAAAACTCATGATAGTTTATTTATTCACACATCTGACAAATAGTATTAAGATTTAACTATTACAAGGTGCTATAAATAAGACATATTTAGTTCCACATTTTAGAGAGAATACGGATATTAATCAACTAATTATACAATCCATTAAATGACTACAATAGTCGCAAGTGTTAGAGAGGTGTAAAGGATGTTATGAGGCCATGCAAAATAAAGTTCTGACTTAATTTAGGGGAGAGAAATGGGAGAAAAAGCTTTCAGGGAAGTCTTCTCTAAGGGTTGTTGTGAAAATTAAATGTCTGAAAAGCACTCAGGCTGGGGACCAAAATATAGCTACTCAATTAAGTGATGATGATGATGATGATGATGATGATGATGATTACAGTTAAAATCATTCAGCTTGAGATCTTCCTAGTCCTCCAGACCAGGCACGGTTAGATTACAAATAGAATCAGATGTACTAGTAACAAATATGTTGTCTATTGTTTTAGGAGTAGTGAAAAAGGGCCTTAGAGTTTGTACTTTCTGTTTCATTTCTTCATCATTACTTTATCACAGAATCTGCTCATCAGAGGTCTCCCAAGTATATTTTTGGCTGTCATCCAAATATGTTATTTGAGATCCAAATGGGAGTCACCATGCTACTTGCCAGAAAAAAAGAGCAGCTAGGGATAAGTACAGGTACATTCAGTCATAATTAGATCCCTCATTCCTCCAGTCCCCAAAGCCACTGAGAAACTCAGCATCTTTGACCTGCTCAGCTCTGCCTCTGCATATCTTCACATTCCTGTCATTGTTCCTCTTCAGTCTGGGCCATTTCAGTGAGCTCCAGCCTCAGAAGCCATTTGAAGACACCATGACCTGTTACTGCCTTCATTCACACATGTGAACAACCAGATGACTCAAACAGGGTGAGGGTGGCTTCAGTGAATGCACACACAAAAGTAAATAGAAACTAGCAATTCTTAAATATATGGCAATTTTCTCCCCAAAAGAAAAATGACTATTTAATCATTTCCTTCCTTGCAGTAGAAGAGAAACTGTCCCTGATTTTCTCCCACCTCATCATTTTTTGATTCAGTTTCATACCAGGCTTTGTGAGGTTGTCATTTCCTAAGCCACATAGCAGGTACTTTCATATGTGTTACCTTGTTTAATGTTTTTAATGGCTTAACTAAGGTATAAATGGCACATAATAACTACATGTATTTAAAGTTTACAATTTAATAAGTTTTACATATGAACACACCACTGAAAGCACTACCAAAATCAAGATGATGAATATACACTTCATCTCAAAGGAATGGCTATGGGCTGAATGTTCATGCTGCACCCCACCCCCCAAGCCCCAATTCATAAGTTGGAGCCCACTGAGATGGTATTAGGAGGCGGGGGTCTTTGGGAGGTATTTAGGTTATGAGAGTGGAGCCTTCAGGAATGGGATTGATGACTTTATAAGAGGAGACATGAAAGACAATCTGTCTCTCTATCAAGTGAGGATACAGAGAGAAGGCACTCTCTGCAAACCAGGAAGAGAACTCTCATCAGATCCTGACCATAGTGGCACCACAATCTCAAACTTGCCAGCCTCCAGAACTGTGAAAAATAAACTTCTGTTGTTTCAGCCATCTAGTCTGTGGTACTCTATCATTGAAGCCCAAACCGACTAACATAGTAATGAACACATCACCTCTCATGGTCCTTTGTAATCTCCACCTTATTCCTCCCCACCTAGGCAACCACTGGTCTACTCTTCTGCACTATAGATCAGGTTGTACTTTCTGAAATTTTCTATTAATGAAATCACCCCTTATGTACTTTTTTGTGTGTAGCATCTTTCACACGATATAATAATTATTTTGAGCTTCATCCATGTTGTAGCATAAATCAATACTCCATTCCCTTTGTATTGCCAAGTATAATTCCACTATATAGATATATCACAGTTGTTTATACATTCACCTATTAGTGGACATTTAGGTTATTTGCAATTTGAGGCTACTCCAAACAGAGTTATTATAAATACTGCATACAATTCTTGGTATGAACATACCATACAAAGGCATGGTAAATTTCTCTCAAGTAAATACCCTGGAGTGAAATAGCAGAAACATATGGAGGTGTTTAACTTTTTAAGAAATTACCAAATTTTTTCCCAAAACAGTTATAGCAGTATATATTCCTACCAGCAGTATACAAGAGTTCCAGTTCATTTACATTTTAGCCATTCTAAAGGTGTACATTATTTGATTCTCATTTTATGAAAAAGAAATATAATCTCCATGTCACAGATTAGAACAGTGAAGCTCTGTCCATGTTTTCCTCTCAGTGAGATAAATTACAGAAGTCTCTTAACAGTAAACAAAACTGTATTACAATATAAAATATACAACTTTAAAAAATGTCAAAATTCTATGCCATTTGATATTGTAATTGAATTCTCATACTATAGATTTAAGTCACCCTAAAATTAGCAAACAAATGAGTTTTAATTTCAAGCATAAATTAGAACAAAAAATAATATTAAAATAAAATATTTTTACAAGGTCAGAACATTCATATTTTGTATTATAATCCTGTAGTGTTAGAAAAGATGAGATACTTTCTTAGTAAAGTTATCAAACAGTAATAGTATTATGAATGGTTCATATATCAATATATCTTAAATGTTATCATAAGTAATTCCTTTGTAGAAACTAATTTTATTCAATAAAGTTTCCAAGGCCAACACTTGGCACAATTTGAGCTTGTGAAATTTCAACCAGGATGCTGAAATTTGACAACTATAATAAGTCAGTCCAAAAAATGGAGAGGAAATAATTTGCCATTTCAGTCACAGCAGCAGCCAGGAAAACTGATAATAGTGTCATAAGTGTCAGAATGTGACACTGTTGAAGAAATCAGGCAAAAAGATAAGGGTGGTTATCTATATATATGAAAACTTGCTACCAACTCCCAAATACCTGAACACAATACCTATAAAAAAAAAAAAAAACAACAGTAGAAACTAAACAGGAAAAATAATTCAAATTTGCTTAGCAAGGTTTTAGTAAAATAGCCAATGTTAAAGTGTTGCCAATTTGAAGCCATTGCTTTAAAAAGTCAAACTTTCCTCTAACGTTCACTGGTTCAAACGTGATCTAATTGTAAAATAAAATGCATTGAAAACATACAAGAGAATGTAATGGCAATATAGAGACAGCTACAAATGAGATTCTTTTTTAAACATTTCACACTTGCATCATGAAAAAAAATGACAATCTGCAGATTATTAGTGCTGCCAAAACTGGAAAAATTTCTTGTGGTTAAAATAAAAGCAAAATATGTATAAATATACAAGAGTAACTAAAGACTATTTTTTGCTTACAGAAGCACTGTAATTTTATTTAAATGATAGGGGTTTCTGAAGAATAGAAAACGAAATTGCACTTAAAAAGACATTCAATTCTATACCTCATATATAGTAGTCATCTTTAAAATGCTAGCAAGAAAAAAATGCCCACAGGAAAACAAAAAAGAAGCAAACTATTTTAAAATCATTTAAACCATAATAATCAAAAAACCACTTCATCCATTCACTTTGTTCTCTCAGGTAAATTCGAGAAATGTTCCCCTTAAAAAAAATAATAATTAAATTAATAAGGCAGCTACCAAGAATTGATTTGTTCTAAGATACCTGTGCGCCTAAATCCCACATCCTGTAAAGAATACCACAGCTATCTCTTCAATCTGTGTGCTGTGGGAAGTCGGAAGGTAAAAGCACTAGTTGAGCAATTTAGTTTCTTGCACTGAAATAAGAGCAATGTTCAAAATAATTATGTCTATTAAACAGGAAGTATTTCTAATTCATATGGGAAGAAACAAGTACAAGCTTAGTCTTTCAGTTTGGTGTGTGTGTGTGTGTGTGTGTTGTTTGTTTGTTTTTAATTTCTTAAGCTTTGAAAATGAACCTGGTCTTCTCTAAGAACTCTTCTGTTTAACTCTGTTGAAGCAGTGGATTTTAAATATACACAGCTGCTGTCTAACCACAGAAAATGAGATGTAGAATTTGATTAGATTTTTTCCTTAAACATATAATATTCTTTTTATTCCAAGTATAGGTGTATTTTACATTAATGGGAGAGCAAAAGAGACTGTGAAACAAGCAAGCAGGGGAGTACCTTTTTTATGCAGAAATTTATAATTTTTTCAAGCTTGCTTATATTAAAATATAGTTTCCTTGAAAAAGGTTGATGATCACTTGAGAAAGAATTTCAACTAAACGAAAGAAGAGCAGTATCTGAGTTGTCTTAAGTATGTCCTGCTAAAGAGATGCCCACATGCTATCAGCCTATGCCTTTTCTCTTACAGAGCCATCCTTGGACATCTCTCACCCACTTCCACTTCCACCTTCTCCTCTCTCTTTTACGAGGACTCACACCCATCATATTAATTTGATATGGCTGTCATAACAAAATACCCTAGAGTTGGTAGCTTATAAACAACACAAATTTATTTCTCATAGAACTGGAGGCTAAGAAGTCTAAAATCAAGGTACTGGCAAGGTAGGTTTCATTCTGAAGCCTTTCTTCTTGGCTTTTGGCAGTCATTTTCTCCCTGTGTGTTCATATAAAATAATTTATTTTGTTTGTGTTCCGTGTGTGTAGAGAGGGAGAGAAAGAGCAGGAAGGAGGGAGGGAGGGAGGAAGGGAGGGAGAGAGATACTGAAATACCTTTTCTAAGCACAGCAACTCATGGGCTGTGTTCTGAATTTACTAACACCAATATTCTTTCTTCCATCACAGATTTTTGATGGTGGTCATTTTAGACCAAGCTTATTAGCAGTTTGCAAATTTCTGCTGCATATGGTGTTTAAGTTTGTTTAGTTGCCATAAAATGTAGATATATTAACAGATATTGTAGGTTTAAACCTAACTTATAATTTAAGATTAACATGCTGATTTTTAAAAACATCATAATTAGGTCCCTCAGAATTTCAAAGTTATTTTAGAATATTTTCAACTTTTAATTTTGTTCATACAAAACAAGGGCCATAATTTATAATATATATTATGGCATAAAGTAGAATATACTTAAAATATATTCTTAAAATTACTGTATTCCTTTTAAAGTACAAATATGCAAAAATTATTATTATAACTAGAAATTTAAGTTAGTAAAGAAGCAAACAAAGCTCTAAAGCACCCCTTATACTAAATAACAACTATAAATTATTAGGGTTTTTTTGGGGGTCTATTCCTTTCATTCCCCCTCTACATATACTCTTAGATATTTATAATAGTTCATAGATAAAATGTTGCACATTGATGTATTTATTTTAAATATAGTTGTTTAATAATTTATACTATATATTCATAATCAATATAAAATTCAAGATCTCGATATCTATCTCTATCTCTCTCTCTCTCTCTCTCTCTCTCTCTCTCTCTCTCTCTCTCTCTGCCACTATATTATTTTGGCATAATTTTCTTGTGGAAAAGTCTCAGAATTAGAAGTGAAATGGTAGAGTCAAAGGTATGATCTCAATAAAATGAAAAATTCTTCTAATTTATCAAATTAGAAGCAATATTTGAGGTCACACATCCCTACAGATTCATCAAAAAATGAATTTATCATTTTGATATTTAATAATTTAATAAGTAATAGTACATGCCACATACCTGTTTTAATTTACATTTCTGTAACATTAATAAGGTTCTTTTCAATTTTAATGTTTATGTTCTCATTTATATGAACATTTATTTTCATTTTCTGAACATGTGTCCTTGGAACAGCACTCATACATTTTCATTAATTCTCTAAATGGCATTAAAATCAATTTTCTAGTCACCAAATATATCAATAGTTGACCCTATTAAATTTATTGAGGTTCTACATATAAAGCCAGAAATGTCACCCCTAACCCATTTTTCTTTTATCTATTTTTATACTGTCTTCTAGTTTTATATGTTTTAAATATATTTGTTTATGTATGTAAATTTAATTATTTTAGTCTATTTTATATATTAAATGTCTTCCTGTGTTTAAATCATGAGTCATAAGGAAAATTTACCTACCTCTGTAACCTACCTCAGTTTCACAACACTGTGCATTAAATAACTCATGTTCTCATTATATTCTCATCTAATTTCATATAACAAATCCTAATAAACATTTCTGGAAACTTTGTCTTTTCCTCAACATGAGTAGTACTACTATAACTTAAGAGAATGATGAAACATTTTGGTGACTCTAAGGTTAAAATAAAGCAGTCTGAAATTGCTTTCAAGTCCAAGTTATTACTAGTGGGAAATTATAGCAAAACTGACCAGCTAAGGATAATGATAAACACAATAATTTGGAACATTCCCAAATTATTGTTTAAGATACTTAACAGAACACAGAGTGTTCTAGGAGGCTCAACATTATAACTGTGGACATTTCTAAGCCTGAAATACAAGAAATATGCTGTACACTACATATTTTAGTTATAGAATTCAACTCCTCAACTTGGTTAAAACAGTGAACATTTATTGGTAGACAAGTAAAAAGGACAATGTTTACCGTGGAAAGCAAGAAAAACAAACATAATTTACTAAGAACATTTTAAATGTGTTAGCTGGTCATATTAGTGTATGTTTTTCCCTTAATTATAAATGCTATACTCTTCTTTCCTCTATTGATATATAAATAACGGTGTTATGCACATTTGTAACACTCTTCAAAACAAGCAAATGATTTATCTGGCTAAATGATATCTCCCAATAGAATTACATGGTATATTATGTTGGCATGAATTACTTTGTTAGGTAAATAACCTTAAATATGAAATAGCAATCAACAAGTATACATAAAAATCATCATTTAAATGTGTCTGATGTGCTTTCCTGAATTGAGTGATTCTAGTTTGTCTATCTGAAGTTAAATTTCCCAACTCTTGAAGACAGAAATTAGAATGAATGTTTAAGTACAATTATTTCTAAGTTTTTAAATTGTATTTTTTTTATCGTCTTGTAGATGGCTTTTTCTTTTTTGGTGGAAGATGTAAAACTGGTCTATTCAAATTTTTAGGTATGTATTGGCTGAACCCAACCAATACATACCTACAAATCCAAAACAGAAAAATTTAATATCTGGGAGAGAGTTCTGGGTTAATGTCATTAATTGGGCAGTCATCAGCTTATAAATAATATTTAATGTCATGAGATTGAATGTGATTCCCCAATAAGTACAAATAAAGAACAGAAGAAGACTAAGTCTGATCCCTTGGCTACTCCAACATGCAGAGGTCTGGAAAAAGAGGAGGAAGAAACAAGTGAGTCATGGACATCTGGGAAGATGTGCTGTCTCAGCTGCTGTGGAGTAAATGAAGTAAGATGGCTATTGACCAATGTGTATAGAAACTTGGAGGTCACTGTTGAATCTAATCATATTAAAGTAAGTTTAAGAGATAAATAAAGTAAGTATAGAATCTTTGAGTTTCATTTCCCACAGGAAACAAAGGATGGCTAGTGGGGAAAGAGAAGTGAAGAGGCAAGACAGAGTTGTTTGTTTTTAAGACAATTAAAAATTTATAACAATTAATTCTTTATAAAATTCTCAGACAATATACTCACGTAATCCAATTTAAAACTCTAATGAGAAAGGACATTAAGAAATGATAACCTGGGCTAACTATAGGAAAATATTTTTGTCCAGAAAACTTCAGACCCTTAATTAGGTCAGTCCTATTTTCAAAGCGATTAAAATTTACAAGGATCTTAATGACATATCAATAGCAACTGTCAAGTGCTCTTTTTCCTTTCATAAATGATACTGGTGTAATGGGAAATCCCTCAAGAAACACTATTCCCAGAATAGGTAGAAAAGCAAAGCTTATCAGGTGGTCTTTTAGGAAGGATTTTAGTATGCCTTATAAACAAATTGTATGTAAGTGATTAATTAAATCTGTTTGATGTTGACCAACTGCTCAAATGTAGTAAGTTTAATTCAGTAAAATAGAGCTGTAGGGATGAGTTATCACCAGTTCAATTTGATGTTTAAAATATAAGAATCGATTTATCTCTATGTCCATGGCAGCACAATTTACATTAGCCAAGATATGGAAGGAATATAAAAGCCTATCAACAGATAACTGTATAAAAATGTTATGGTTCATATATACAATGGAATATTACTCAGCCATTAAAAAATGAAATCCTACCATTTGCAATGACATGGATGGACCTAGAGGTTATTATACTGAGCAAAATAAGTCAGACAGAGTAAGATAAATACCATATGATTTCACTTATATGTGGAATCTAAGGAACAAAAAGAACAAACTAATCAAAAAATAGACTCACAAATATAGAGAACAAAGTGGTGGCCAGAGGGAAAGGGACTGAGGGTGGGGGCTGGGAGAATGTGGTGAAGGGTTAAAGAAGTATAAATTAGTTCATAGATTGTAACAAGGATGGGGAGCACAACATAGGGAATGCAGTTAGCATTAATGTAATGGCTAAGTGGAGAGCCAGAGGAGAGAAAGAGCAATTAGAGGGACTGTTTTATAAACTATATAAATGTCTAACCAATATACTGTACACTTAAAACTAATAAAACAAAAATTTTAAGTAAGTGTTCTGGAAAAATAGTTTAAATGTCTGTCTACAGGATCAAAACTATTATGTCAGTATCATAAGGTATCAGTATCATACTGATAAAATATGTAAGTAGGATTGGATCTTGCTCTAGCCATATATTTACACCAACCTGTCACTAAGTAGTAACAAGATTTCTTAGAACGCTTAAAACTTATATGAAAAAGGCCACTTTGCACTGACCATAATGGATAATTACTACCCAAGGTGGAGGCCACAATCGGTGCAGACCCCGAGCCAGGGAATCTTAAAGCACATCTACCACTGCGAAGACACACGCCACTGGGGCAGCAGCCATTCACCTGAGTTTTTTGGCTCTTCCTGCCTACTGTGACTGGTACCATGACCTAGGCTAAAGCCAGTAAAGCGGAATGAATTGCAACTGCACTACCATTTACTTTGCAAACACAACAAACAAAACAAACACAAATTTGAGATAACCCCTAGTTAATACTAAAATCTAGGTAACATACAGAAACAAAACCTCACAGCAAAATTTAGGCTGAACCCAACCAATACATACCAGTAATAGAGACATTCAATTAGGTGCAACTGTAACTTCAGAACTAAATATCTCCCAAATTTTACATATTAATACTTAAGGTATTCCAGAAACCATCATGATGTTTCCACATTTAAGAACAAAGGATTATCCTCAGATCACTTACAAGTTGTTATGAAAATATCAACAGAAATTTAACAATTACAATAGACAGCTTTCCTCTTTCAGGAAATTTTATGTCTTAGAAGACATGTCTGAAATGAAATTTTGTCCCTATAATTTTTTTCTTTGAGAATTGTACTTTTCTGGCAACAATATGCAGTTCCACGCAGATCCACCCACTTCCCCCTGCTTTTCAGACTTATGAAGCAGAAGCACCACCAAAATACACATACATATTCATAAGCTGTCTGAAGCATTAATTCCACACATGGCAATGTATACTTGCATCTGTGGTTGGAGCTTCTAATTTGCAAAAGCAAATATAATGTGTCTAAAAATCTTGATGAGTGAGTCTTTTAAATTCAAGCCCGGAACATTAGGGATCCACATATACATAATTTCAAGCAGCAATAGACTTAAGTTTTCTGACTACCTAATATAATTCTCTCCAAGTCAGAGTGTCACTATATGAATATGATTATTGCCAATGCTAATTTCTCTAATTTACTTTTTATATTTATTTCAGGTTATAAATATTCATAACCAAAGTCCTCTGGTAGTGTCCCCTTCCGCTAAACTAAATTCTACTTGCTAGAATATAAATCTATTTTGTCCCATTCTAATTTATGAAATAGCTCAGAAAAGTGGCTCTTAATATCTTTTCAAAATAAAGAAAAAACAACCTTTTTTTTAAGTCTACAATGGTTGAGTGTCTGAAATATTGACAATAAATATTCAAATCAGTGATCAAATCATCTTCCGTATCAGTGATTCTTTTTCATTTTCTCTTTTTCTCCCTTTTCTTTATCAAAATCTCACCAGTAGTTGAGTTGATATACTTCCTCAGCCCTTGAATTCTAATTTTGCCTCAGTAGCTATAAATGAGCAGATCTCCCTTACTACTCTTTCTAGGGTGGGGGTACCTCCTGTGATGTGGCAGCTGCTTACTCCAAGAAAAGCCCTGGTTTGCTAATTTGGGACTTTTAAGCACAGAAATTTGCACATAAGTGCCTGACAAATAAAGAATTAAAGGATTGACATCAGCCTAAAAGTACATAAACAGTTTGCAAGAATCCAAGTTGTAGACTTGCTAATTTCTTGGCAAATTTCAATATGACAAAAATCATTAAAAGGTGAAAACCTCAATTAAACAAGTAATTGTTTTAACAGTGGTTAAAGACGTGACATGTTAATGAATTGACTTTGTAAATTTTGTTGGAAGAAAAACAAATTGCTTCTCCACTAATATTTGGAAAAAGATGACAAATTGCTTGGATTTTGATTTTTGTATATTTGTGTTGATTTTATTAACCATGCCAGTGGTTCAAAACAGACACCTAAAACTGTTCAGGGTTTCTTAAGAAAAGCCTATTGCCATATGTGGAGTTTTGTTATTTTATGGTACTTATTTACTTCTCCTAAAGGGCTGCAGTAGCAAGAAGTAAAAATGTTTATTAAAGAATCTTGCAAATAAACATAAAATATTTAGAAGCCAAATAATGTTCTCTGGAAACACTGTATTCTCTTATCAACTGGCTTTGCAGAATGCTATTTAACTACAAATAATTGTATCTTCCAGAAAATCCCAATCATTTTGGAAGTCCTCATTATTTGCAGATTCTGTATTTGCAAATTTGTCTACTGGCTAAAATGTATTTGTAAATCAATACTCATGGTGCTTTCAGGGTCATTCACAGACATTTCAGGGTCACTCAGAGTGGCAAAATTTCTGAGTCACCCAACATGCACATCTCCAGCTGATGTTCTGTAAACAAGTGTAATTTTCTATTTTAATACCACATTGTTTTGCTTTTTTTTTCGTTGGTGATTTTACCATTTAAAATGGTCCCAAGCATAGTGCTGATGTGCTGTCTAGTATTCCTAAGTGTAAGATGGCTACGATGAGCATTATGGACAAAATATGTGGATTAGGTAAGCTTCATTCAGGCATAAATTATAGTATTATCTGCCATGAGTATATTAAACAAGGTATCCTTAAACAGAAACACAGATTATGTACTGATCACTCAACAAAAATGTGACCAGAGGTTCACAGGAACCAACCCTGTGTATTTTATTTCTCTTAAGAGCAATGACTTAGTATTTGCAAATTCAGTGTTCAAAGTGACTCTGTAGAACATAGTCAATTTTGTTCTGATATACCATCCTAAGGAGAAGCATCACTCAGTAAAGCATAGCATCCCCATTATTTTAAAACTTTGTTCCTAGATTTTGTCCATTCCTATTCAGTAGAAATCTGTTATTTTCGATTTGGGGGTTGATTAGCATGTTATCTCTAACTTTTAGCAAACAAAGAAAAAACTTACCTTCTGTGGATTAACCGTGATAATGTTCGGTCTAAAAATGAGACTATTTTTCTACTGCAGTCTCAATTCCTAAAGTCAATACTCTTTTTTTCCTTTTCAATGTCTTCTCATTTGGAAAGACCATGTTTCAGGAAAATATATGACTTGCTCTACCTCATAAAACCCAAATGTAAAACTGGAATATGATAAATAGATGCCTACTTCAGGTAAGAGGACAAAATAAATAGGGTTTGTTTGTGCTGTTGTTGCTGAATTTTCTTGGGGTGGAACAGGGTCGTTACCAATTTTATAAATATTTCACATGAATATCTTTAGATTCTTTCAGCACTCTAGTTCAGTCACTCAGGGTAACAATCTAATCCATCCATCACCTCTTTCCTTCCCTCTCCACACTTGCTCCCTATCTGGTACAAGGATCAGACCACTGGTACCAATCCTCCCTATTAAAACAATTATTATATCTCACATAGATTTTAAGTTTAAAACATGGTTTTAATTTGGGAATTTAAGATAATGCAATAAATAGTATTTTGCCTAATACTTTTGTCTATTTAATTGTTAATTGTTATCAACCAGCCAATAAATCTTTGTTTCCAGAGAAACAACCCAATTGTGTATGTATGTGTGCACACTGTGTGTGTATATATATATGTACACACACATACATGCGCGCGCGCAGCTCGCAAATTGTGGAGGCTGATAAGTCCAAAATTATAGGACAGACAGGCAACCTAGAAACTCAGGCAGGAGTTGATGCTCAAGTCTTGAGGCAAAACGTCTTAGTTTTTGCTCTTATGGCCTTCAACTGACTGGATGAGGCCCACCCACATTATTAGCTTAAAGCCAACTGATTGCAGATGTAAACCACAACTATGAAATGCCTTCATAGCAGTATTCAGATTAGTGTTTCACCAAGAAATGGACACTATAGACTAGCCAAGTAAGTACATATAACTAATCATCTCAGTACCTTAAACCATAAAGTTGCCTCCAATGAACACCAATAAGCAATAGGGGAAAAGAATAAATTGAGGCAATAGTCCTGGGCTTAAATCCCAGCTGTTTCATTAACTGTGTGTTGTTTCATCCCCCAACCCTGTCCAGAATCTCAGGATGCTTATTTGCCCCTCCTCCAAAAAAAAGTGTATTAACACTAACCTTTTGCTGGTATTGTAAGGACTTGGCGAAGAGCTTAGGGCAATCAATGGTAGTACTATGTTATCAGGGCCTATGCCTTTTAAAACTGTATTATCAAACATTGTAAAATATTCCTGGCACATAATAAGGGTCTCAAAAATGTGTGCGGAAGCAAGAAAATAAGGAATAAATAATGTAAAGGAGGAAGGAAGGGAAAGTGGAAGAGAGGAAAGATCAAAGGAAAAAAATAATTGAATAAACAAGTAAATGAAGGAACGAATGTCAAAGTTCACTGTATTTGAGAATACAGAAAGAACAAATCACTGTACTTGAGACTACAGGAAAAAAATGAGAATAAAAATAGTCCCTGCTCTCAAGCAATTTAGACCTGACAAGTCTAAAACCAGTTTGCAAATAACCATAATACAAACATATTAAGAAAGAGATACAGAAGTGAATGCATCTTATACATAAAGCAATTTCAGAATTCTGGGGTAAGTTCAAACAAAAGGCACATTCTGAGTCTGTAAAGGGTCAAAACCAAACACATGACATATGAGCCATTCCAAGAAACCATAGTAAATGGATATAAGTGTGGTTTTGTAGACCTGCATTAGCTTACAAATTAATTGATAAGGATTTAGTGTTGCTAAATTTAAAACAAGGTAACAAAGCAACATCTTTATAATGACACTATAGGAATGGAAAATGTAAAGGAGAACTGTAATTCAGTCAGTTGGACTGATGGATAAGAGATTAGAACCAGAGGATCCACCAATGTTTGTATCAAATTTTCCAAGGAAAAGAACCTTATCAGGTGACCGACCCAGTAAGGCAATGAGGTTTTCCCATAACCCAGATATAATATCCTCCAAGACCAACCAATGCCTTATTTTTCAATTCTGGGCCAATTTAGCAACTGACTCTGCTCCATAAGTATATGGAGAGGCAATACCGTACAACAGCATATCATTCACTGGGAGTTGGTAAACAGCCATTCTAGTTAATAGATTTTTTTGTGTGTATTTTATTAGTGGGGGTTTGTCTTCTAAGAACTATAGCAACTCTGGCTAAAAAAAAATAAAATAAATAAAATTTTTGTAACTTAAAATCTGAGAACCAGAAACGACACCTCAGTGAACCTGTCATGTGATAGTGCAACCTGACAGGCAGTGCATGACCGCCCTCCCCATATGCTGAAGGCTTGAAGGACCCAGAGGCTTCAAAAACCAATAGGGGATAAGACATAAAAGAAGAATAGACCATTCCAGATGGAAAGAAAAGCATAGCTAAGGTTAAAAACTGGAAAAACACAATGTACATATTCATTAGAACAAACAGCCCAATTTTGATGTCCACAAATAGGAAGACTGACCAAGAAGATTGTAAAGGTAAATTGGCCATTTGGAGGACTTTAAGAGACCAGATTGGAAAACGTTTTTGATTTTACTAGCAATTAGAAGCCATCAAGTTTTGTTTTGTTTGTTTTTCTGAGCTGGTGAATATTAAAACTATAACTATATATTAGCATAATTAACTTGTTAAGAGACAGTAGATATCTTTGATGAGGGAGTAACTGGCCTGTGAAGTTTACTGCAACAGTCTAGGAAGATGGTCATAACAATCCAAGCTGGAAAGATGGTGGTTGGAATAAAAACAGAATGTGAAAGTGACACCATAAGGCAAAAACAATCACTGGGATTCACTGAGTATTTAACTGGACATGAAAGGTAAGGTTAGAGACCTGAAAAGGTTGATGTATCCTCTATGGTTAGTGATTTAGAGTACAATAGTTCCAGTTCAAAATACACATGCCGTGGAAAAAAGCAAATACAAGGTAATAAAAAAGACAGAAATTAGGTAAGATGATTTGAATTTGGCCTTAAATAATGAACCCAGATGCAGAGGTCAGTGATATCAACATATTTAAACCATTCATGTAAAATATTTAAAAGTTATAAAATAACATATCAATAAGTTTAATTTAAAAAGCAAACATGAACACATACACAAGTATTAAGTAGAAGAAACATCAAAATATTCTAATTAACCCTGGAAGTTTTCATGAGAGAAAAGAGTTTTGAGCTATATTTTCGAAAATCTGTAATCTAAAGATAAGATCAAAATAAAAGCACTGCCTTTTCAGTGGTGTCACAACATAGGAAAAAATGCTGACACTAAATATAATTAAGTAATTGTATTTTTAAGAGAAGCTGAATCTCAATTTTCCACAGATCACTTTTGTTTTATACTCATATTCTGCAAGTCTGATAATTCAATAAGGCATATAGTGAATGTCTACCAATATATAATATAAAAATTATTTTTAATAAATATACTACTTCTGTTTCCCTTCAGTTAAAAAGTATTAGCTAAGTATCAATGGAGAACTTCATTATAAATCATGGGCAAACTGACTCAAGAGTTTTTAAGGATAAATACATTTAAATGGTAGAAATATAATTTTTTATTTCATAATTTAAGCAATCTATATAATAATATCTAAACTATTTAAGGTCATGCTTGTGTATGACTGAGAGAGCTCTCAGCCCTCAGGTGAAAACACAGGTACATAAATGATCACTGCATGCCATGTGTGATGAATAGTTTTATGTGTTAACCTGGCTGGACTATAGTACCCAGTTATTTAATCAAATACTAATATAAATGTTGCTGGAAAGGTGTTTTGTGGATGTGGTCACTATCTACAATAAGTTGACTGTAAGTAAACAGATTACCCTCAGTGATCTGAGTGGACCTCATCCAATGACTTGAAAGACCTAAAGAACAGAATGGAGGCTTCCCTGAGGAAGACGAGATCCTGTCTGCAGGCTATGGTACCAGTTCCCGCCTGAGGATTTCCAGCCTGACAGTCTGATCTACAGATTGCAAACTCGCCAACTCCTACAATTGCATAAGCCAATTCTATGAAATAAACTTCTTTACATACACATGCACCCTATTTATTCTGTTTCTCTGGAGAATCCTAATACGAGATAAATGCCATAGCAGAAGTATGACCACACAGGATGAACAACGTGTGGAATGTCACAGGGGTGATGCCATTGCATTGAGCCTTGAAGCTATGGCACTGGGCAAGAAAGGGAGCATGTTAAGGGGCTGTAACGTAATCCAGGTAAAGGGATCTGGAGAGTCAGAAGTCCAAGGGTTTGAGAGATCATCAAGTGTTTAGAAAAATGCCAAGTACCTCACCACAGCCAGAACTCCAGGTATGTGTAGGGAATGGTCAGAAGCTCCGTCTTGATGAGTCACGCTCCATGCAAGGGCAGATGGAAGGCACCAAGGAATTTGAAGTGAGGGAGAGACATGATCTGAATGATATTTTAGAAAAGTAACTTTTGTGAGGCAAAGTATGAAAGACAGGTGATAGTGGTCTTATATTTCTGCTCTCTCTCTTTATGGGGAGGCAGTGAATGTTATAGAAAGTCAAGTAAATTCTGTTTTTTAATGAATAATTATGGTGCAATTATAAAGAATGCATGCTAGCTGAGTGAGGTAAATGAATTAATACACTCTATTTAGTAATTCATAAATCAAAATCCAATCTAGTAAAGTATCTCCACCTTTCACAACCACAGCAAGCTAAAGATTTCCCACATGTTTCACCCCCATACAGACATACGCAAAAGGTAAGGCAACAACCTAACAGCATTATCGTATAAGGTTTACACGAGTAAACTATTCAAAAAGAAAAGTTCTTCAGCTAATAATCTAGCACTTTTGGTCCTTCTCTGACAGCTGACACGAGACACCAAGAACACAACACTAGCCTGACCCTTCTATGGCTATTATGCTGCCTACCCCATAAAAATGTCCAGTGCCTCCGCTTTGCAGAACCTTGTTTCAACAGAGCAATATTTAGAAAATAAGAACACTAGACTCTCAGCAAGTACCTTACCAGTACTGAACCAGGTGCTTCTTTATGCTTCCTTTCCCATACATAATCCCGACTAAGAAAATGCATCCTAATTTTTAAGTTACCACAGCAACAAAGTGAACAGTTAAAAAGCAATGAACTTAATCAATGCAAGTCATTGTTGGAAAGATTATCCCTTGAGACAAATCTCTCACTGCTAAGATTATTGCTATTTATCCAAAGTGTTTCTGAAAAGGTAAGAATGACTGACTGAGGACTTCAGATCAATGAGATGCTATTTTTTTTCTTTCAATGAGCTAAAGCTCCCAGCAGACCTAAGTAACACTTTTAATCATGACATTAATCGATAACAATTACACCCAAGAGAATGCCAACATAGGTTTTCCAGGAAATCTCATAGGGCTTAAAAGTGCTATACTTGTGGAAGGAGTCAATATTGCGTGTTGTAAAATAGAATTCAGGTTGGTTTCTTCTTATCTCCCTAGAGCAGAATTTTGGTGCTCTAGACCCAGAAATGTTAGCACACTGCTTCTCAAACATTAATGTGCTTGAGAATCACCTGGGGATCTTGTTAAACTGCAGATTCCAATTCAGTTGGTTTGGGGTGTGGCCTGACATCTGCATTTCTACAAGCTCCCAGGTGATGTTCATGCTGCTGGTCAACAGACAACACCTGAAGTAGCAAGATGTCAAAATACATTACTGATTGATCAGGAGAAAGAGCAAAAGGCATGCATGCTGGCAAAGGGACACTTACAAAAGAGAGATATGACCATAAGAAGGAGTCTACTTCTATGTCTTCTGCCTCAAACTGACCTATTTGGAAAATGATTGAGAAAAATGGCAATACTAAACATATCTGGAAGAGTAGCATTTTCCAAATGTATCCCAAGGAACTCCAGTTTTCTAGGATATTAATAGGTGTTGCCAGAAAAATAAGGTGCCAACAGTTCCTATAACTGAGCTAAATAAAATTAAGTAATGACAATGGCAAACATTTGTTAAGCACTTACTATTTGCCAGGCATTCATCTAAACATGGATTTAGTTGACATGGATTAATTCATTTAATCTTCACAGCAACTCTATGAGGTAGAAACTTTATTATCATTACCATTTTATAGATGTGGAAAAGGAAGGAAGGAGATGTTAAGTAATTTGCCCAAGGTCACAAAGCTGGTGAGTGGTGGAGCCAGAACTCAACCCTTGGCAGGCTGCCTCCTGAGTACAAGCTCTGATCTCTGAAACATGAGCACTTTCCAGTGTTGATGGGAAGCGTGAATCACCACAAGGTGATATAAGTACTCGTAAGCTGCCAAGGAAGGGAAATATGCAATGCAGAGGAGAAAGGATAACTTAAAAGTTAGGACAAGACAGAAAAATGAAAACAAGCTGAAGAAGGGAAAATTAAAAATGAAAGTAATGTTTGGAGAAAAAAATAGATTTAGGCAAGTGTACTGTGGCAACGGAGGTAGGCATCATCATTCAGACACAGATGTGATGAAGACCAATAAGCTTGGCAGTGAACACCCAGGAGAGAAAAGCAAGTCAAGTTGTAGGTCTCACCAACCACAGAAGGACATAAACAATTTACTTCCACCAAATACACTAAAATAACACTCAAAGACCACATAGTCATGATTATTCTTATACTAATTACCTAATTTACAGATTATCTGAGCCCCCTGCTGGGTCTCGTTCTTCTTCCTACAGGATTGTTTGGACATTTTGCTTCTAATTAGCAACTTGTTGAGAGTAGTGAGCGGGGAGATGAGAAGACAATTAAATCAGGGGTTTTTTGTGTTTTGGTTTTTTTGCTCTTATTCAGGAACCTAGCAATAGGTAAGAGCTTAGGATGAATCTAATGATGAAAATACTTTCTTACTAATTCTGGATTTCAATGAACTCTCTTTGCCTGACCTTCACATCACTGGAAGAAGAAATACGCTGAGTGGACCCAGTCAGAATTATGTAGTCTGAACTAGAAAATAGCCAGCACATTACGCAAAGTATACTTCAGGTCAGGCAGAACTATAAACAAAGCAGATGTTTGGTTAGATGAGCACTAGGAAACAGTTCAGATTGTTCCGACAAACATTAAAACAAAAACTGACCTCGGAAACTTCTGACATTCACTGATCCCCGATGCAATATACATGCAGAGATGCTCATGGAAAATTCTGGCACTAGCTTAGGGAAAAGAAAAACCTTAACCAGAGACAAGGAACCACCTTTTAGCATCCTAAAATGATCTGATGTGTAAATGTACTTACAAGTACCAAAATGAAAGTATTTTTTTCAAATGAAAGAAGTCCTTCAGCCTCCAAGAATGAAACATGTCATAACAACTTACTTATTCTTCATCATCACCTCACCTCCACTAGCACTACTGCCTGTTATTTACCGGGACACCTCTATTTGTAGGGGTCTAAGGCAATCCAGTTTTGTTATGCTAGTGTTTCAACCTACATTTACAAACTTTTCAAATGTTTTAATTTTATCTCAATGTTTTCCATCAGCACGTTCCTTTTTATAAAATCCTTCATTGTTCCAAGACATAAATCGTACCCCTTTGAATTCCAGATGAAAACATTTTAGGCCTACTTATGATTGTATTCACTAGACATGTATACACATGTAAAGCAGCTTCAATGTTATTTTAAAATACACTTCCAATAGTTCTCATTGTGTTGATATTAGCAAGGCACTTAAGAAAATGCTTCCAGGTGGCAGGCACCTGCTCTGGCTTTGCAACACCAACCTCAAAACCTACAGTCAAGCACCAAAATGGAGAAGAGAAACAAACTATGCATTTCAGCACCTAGCAGTTTTGGCAGCTTATTGGAACTGGTTATTGCCAGCTGGGCATTTTGCCATTTCCTTGAGGCAAAATTAAAGTGGAAGATGCAAGGGTTTTATTGTAATTTTCCACCACATATTTATATCATTATGGGTTTTGTGCTGCTCTAGTCCCCACACAGTCTCACTGAATATCTTCTTATTATGTCACTGAAATTTGAAACAAATATCGGATGATGCAGTGAAAACAAGTGGGCACTGTGTATAGTAAATGACTGCTGAAGGT
Source organism: Macroglossus sobrinus (assembly GCA_004027375.1). Classification (NCBI taxonomy): domain Eukaryota; kingdom Metazoa; phylum Chordata; class Mammalia; order Chiroptera; family Pteropodidae; genus Macroglossus; species Macroglossus sobrinus. The sequence continues at coordinate 50,227 of PVKZ01004708.1, read as the reverse complement.
AACACCATGCCTGTCAGAATGGGCTACATAATTTGCAGGCCCCCATGCAAGACGAAAATGTAGGGCCCCTGTTCAAAAGGCAGAGGAAAAGTTCCATTAAAGGTACTAAAATATCAAGATTTTCTCCTTCTTCTGCTATTTCAACTTGCCCTGGTATTGTTTATTTGCTATTCAATGCTGCAATTCCTCAGACACAGGGGGCATTACCCTAGAAGGGTGATGACCTTCTGGGGCAACACCCCACGTTCATGCACACACACTGACAACACACTCAATGTTGAGTTCTCCCTCCCTACAGCCACAGACCAAGCAATGCTCTGCACACCCACTTGAGGAGGGGAAGTCAAGTTATCACTCTTCTCACAGGCCCATCACCCCCTAACCCACAGACCACGAGGAGTGCTGCAATCTCTACACAAGTTATATCTTAGGTACCTCAGTTGGCATGAGTGAAAGATTCACTCTTCTGAGGCACTGCTGTGATGCTCTAAGACAGAGACAGCAGCATCAATGTCCTGTCCTGAAATGTCCTGGGCTCTTCCTCCAGACCCTGACTCTCCCCTTCAGGGACTGAAGGCAGTAGCAGTCGTGAGGCAGGAGCAGAGAGAAAGAGGCTAGGTCCTTAGGGTCATAGGAGACTGGGGAGTGAGCAGCAGAGAGCGGAAGGGAACCCATCCCAAGAAGGTGGACACCTGAGCCAAGGCTTTCAGTCCCAGAGCAGGCTCCGTTATCCCAGCAGACTTCACTCGCAAAACACAAATTCAAACATGAAACTAAGGGTTTCAAGACAGTGAAGTCAAAGTTTTGACCTCCAACTGAAAGTTCTAGTCAAGGCCCATGAAGCCAGCCCTAATTCATATTAGAACCCAAGGCCCGTGCTCACTTCTGAAGCATATATTCTAAAATTGGAGAACAGACATTAGCTTGACCCCTGCACAAAGATAACACGTGAATTCATATGTGTTCTGTATTTTTATTTTATAGAACTAAATACAAATAGACATACACATACAAAACTGGGGAAATACAAGTAGAACTAAGGAAAAGTGGACTATATCAATGTAAGCATCCTAGTTATGACACTATACTATAGTTCAGCAAAATGTTACCACTGGGAGAAATCAGGTAAACTGTACAAGGGATTTCTCCATATTATTTCTTACAACTATATAATTATCTGAAATCAAAAAAAAAAAAAAAAGATCCAAGGCCTATTAAAGAAACAAAATATAGCATAAGGGGTAATCATTACCAAAACTACCTATACTTGGATATATTTAGAACAGTAAACTGATTTTAATTTGATTTTGATATGATATAAAGGAGTAATCCTTTAAATAACTAGCTCAGATGCAACATCTGCAATCAGCATGTTAACCACACAGTATTCTATCAGGAGGAATGTGTTCAGCTATATTTCTTGTCGAAACCTCTCTTATTTACTTAAGATAAAATGAAAAGACACCATCTAGAAACTATAAAAATACTCTGGAAACCCAAGTGGTCTAGGCAAAAGCATGCCTTTATTCACAAAAAGGGGGAGAAATGTGTATGGAACAGCACAAAATCAACTTTAAAATGTTGTTCTTGCATCTAAAAAGTTGTCTTGTGTACCACTTACAACCGAAAGTACATATTTGCTGCTAGTAGAGTTAATTTTTATATAAGAACAATGAACTATCTTTTCTGTCTGATGCTGAAATATCAAAAGTATAAAAGGGAAAAATCTGAATTCTCCAGGCTGAGTTCCTAAGGAACTGAGCAGATGAGAGAATTCTGTGTTGCTTTTTAGGTCTGTGTGTGTGAGCAAATGCCCAAAGGGGATCACTTTTGTCACAGTCCTAGAGGAAAGGGTGCCCCCACATCTGTAGGGCCTCAGAGACAGACTGCTTGCTCAAAGGGCATCTAATTCTACTCTGACTGCATGAAATAAGGCAACAGAAGAGAAACACACCACAGAACACAACAGGCTGGAAGTACTTAATAGACTTTAGCAATTTATATCAACCAAGGCAGCCTGCTCCCCACTCTGAACCCTCAAATCCTTAGCACCAACTCAATAAAAATTATGCATCCATTTACCATTTCTTGCTGTCAGACAATGCTCGTAGCCAAAGTAAACACATCTTTGTTAGGTTCCAGGTGGGGCTCTGCAAAGACCTGAAGAACTGATTACACCAAGAGAAAAGTTTGGGATCCAAATTAATTTTGCCACTGCTAACTCTGCACCTCTGGGTAAAACACTGAGCTGTTCATTAGTAAAATGGAATTTGAATTTCAAAGATGAATGAATATTCATTTACTTTGGGTAATTACATACGAAGGCATTCAAAAAATATCTGTTGAATGAAAGGCTGAACTAATGAATGGATTGTACAGACCTCTCTCCAACCTGCCTTTTTTCTCTTTACTAGCAAAATTCTCTTTCGGCTTCATTTTAAAGGTAAAATATCAAAGTAGGAGAGGAGGAACCACAAATAAAACATCACTTTGTTCACGACCTCACTTGACTGTATAGTGCTGCCCACTACATAATTAATCACTGTCGGCACCAGTCAGACGTAGATATGCCAACGACTCTATGTCAGGATTTGCCAGGTGTGGCAAATTACTGAGTGTTCATCTAGCCAAGCTCGAGCCTGGAAGTCTAACAAAAAGCACTTAAGAACCTCCAGAGGCCGGAGAGCACTGGCTGACTTTTAACGTCCCTACACTTATGGTGCCCTAGTTTGGTTCTGGCAGTCTCAAGTTCCTACAGGTTCCCAGGCCCCTGACTGTGCCAGCATACTGAGGAACTGGCCTTTTCCTCGCCCCATCTAGGGTCTTCAAGTTAGTTCTTAACAGTTCACCTCTGATGTCTGCATGTGTCCCAACTACAGTCCACACACCTGCTTTGAATATTCTTTCTCAAAGGTACATTCAAAGCCCCCCTCCCCTCGACACAGACTCGGATCCCAGGCTGGCTGGGAGCCCATCTCAGAGAATCCCTGCTGCCTCCATTGCTGGCAGCAACACAGATGCAGCGTTGTGTTGACTCACCACAAAAACCCTGACTCTGTGTTCTATTCTCTCATTGATTCCTTAGCACTCGAAACTATATTAATTATATTTCACGAAATTTAATTAACTACATGCAAAATTTTTAATGACTAAGCAAAATACAGGTAAGAGCCAACTTGAATTGTATAACTATATGAACAGTGTAAAGGATGGCTTACTATTTAAATAAATACCAACCTAAACGAAGATGGCAAGTGCGTGGTTTAACATGGATGAACAGCACAAAGTGTTTGCACTGATTCTCAAAAACTAGTTTTCTGAAATGTGTCATTCAATTCACTCGTGGCTCCAACTTTCCTGCTCTTGTTCCTAGTTCTATGTGAGGTTTCTCCCTACTTTTAAAGCTAAAAAGCTACTTTGAAAAGTGTAACAAATGACTTTTTAATCATCAAAGAAAAATTATCACAGTTGACTGCAAACTACCATAACACTAAATAATTAATCATAACATAGCAAAATTATACCATTAGAAATATCTAAATTATTTAAGATAAATTAAATATATGGTAACTAGCTATTTTTTCTAACCCAAAAGTAAATTATATTAACACGAATACCACAGAGTCTCATGATTTATATCCTTCCGGCATATTCTCACCTCTCTATTCCAGACATTCACTTTCAAAATGTCCCTAGAGGGAAACTGTTGAGAGCAAGATGTTAAACATGACAGTAAAGGAAAATCTAAGTGCAAAATGCAAGCCTTTGGCACAAATGCAGGTCTGAATATAAAGAGAGAAACGGAAAATGGGGGAGACATTTATTGATAACAATCGAACCATTAATCCAAGTGGTACTCAATTAGAGAGCCTGGACAATTTATAGAACTATGTAACAGAACAGTCACTAAGAATTCATCCTAATGCTTCATGTAACATCCACCTGCCTGAAGAGTAGAGCATGTCTCAAGGTTCTTCCCAGGAGACCATTAAGAATGTATGTACTTCAAAGGTCTTTAAGTGGACTCAGAGTCCACTAAACATTTCCAACTGTCTTTCAGATAGCACAACTCCAGATCTCATTTCTATTTGCAGATAAAGTACACAAATTGTAATAGCTCTATGTCTACCAGTTTAAATGTAGCACCTGTTTCCTATACATTAACAATACTCATTTCTTCGTTAGCTTAAAATTCTACCTTCAATGTAGGTGTAAGCAAAGGGAATAATAAACAGAACATAGATAGTCATGCCAGTAGTTAATCAAAACTCTTCTTTAAAAGATTTTTATCAGAAGTTTACAAAAATCAGCTCAGAGGAAAGGCCAGGCTCATGGAGCTGCCACCACTGACAAATAGAAGAACAAACCATGTGATACACATTAAGGAATGACAACAGAGTGCGTAATATGGAGGTACTTTTCACTTTTTAAAAATATGTTTGATTGTTACTTAAATCTATTGTTAGGAAATTTATAACATAATTAATAGAAAAACTGTTACCTATGAACACAACACTTAAATAATCTGGAAAGCTATTTGCTTCTTAAGGTCTCATCATTCACTGTCCAACACATGAACTTCTTTTAATTATCTGTCCTTAAGTGATTTTTCTATTAAATATATACCTTTAGCCACATCATTAATAATCTTCAGAAGTTTATATTAACTCTGACCTTGCCTTGTGTGAAGATATTGGTTTTAGAGCATCTTGAGCTTTGCTGACAGTTTTATATTTCAATGGAGTATAAACGTTGTTGCTATGGACTGAATGTTTGTGTTCCCTGAAATTCATATATTAAAACTTGAATCCACAATGTGATGGTATCAGGAGATGGGGCCTTTGGGAGGTAATAAGGTCATGAGGGTGGAGCCCTCGTGTTGGGATTAGTGCCCTTATAAGAAAAGTCACAGAGAATTTGCTCTCCTTGACACGTCAGGACACAGCAAGAAGATGGCCATTGGCAAACCAGGAAGAGAGCTCTCACCAGACACCAGATCTGTTTAACATCTTGATTTTTAATTTCCTAGCCTTTATAACTGTGAGAAATAAACGTTTGTTGTTTAATCTACCCAGTCTGTGGTAATTTTTATAGCAGCCTGAACTAAAATAGTTGTCACCCAGGATATTATGCCCTCAGTAAAGTATATCATTTATTCCATGTAGCCTTATGTTACTAAAAATGGTCTCCACATGTTGAAATGTCCCCAAATTCCTGGCAGTCCAAGATATCATGTTTTCTTTGTTGCTGCTTACAGTATAAAATAAACTACCGGTGACATACCAGGCTTTAAAAATGATTAATTTTAAATAAATTTAGATTTTTAAAAAACATATTACAGTCTGAAGGATTACAACTAATTTTTCAAAATATACATTTACATACTACACTTTTATGCTAGTTGTTTTTTGGTTTTTGGGGGGTTTTTTTTGGTTGTTATTTTTGTTTTAAGAATAAAAATATATCTCCTAGGACCATCTTTGAAAATACATTTTCTTTTAAGTTTACATACCTGACATCTGTGAAATTTTAAACTAAAATAGATGTTCTTCATAAGAATTATGGATGAGCTCTAAATCAAAATGAAGACATTCTCTGAATAAACAGAAATCCTGTAGTAAATAAACATATTTAGCCTTTTAATAATGCCTTCTCTCAACCAAGCTAAAGCACAAGAATGAGTAGCAAATTAACACATGTTGGCTTTTAACAAGATTAAATTTAAAAAATGATCTATAGTTCTTTAATCAAGGGCCCCCTCCTTCTCTAAGGACTTTCAAAAGTGCTATGAATTCTGATCTCCACTGTCATATTATAAAGGAAAGGGATAAGTATGGGAAGGTTGGGGAAGAAAAGATGTTTGTTTTATTTAACAAGCATGTCATTTACTATATTCTGTGCACTATTTTAATCATTTTACAAATATTAATTCAATAAATCCTCATAACAATTTTAAGAGTAGGTACTGTTATATTATCCTCATTTTAGAAGTGAGAATGTAGAAAACAGAGACAGAGACAGAGTAAATTGCCTGAGAGCACTAGGCTAGTAAACTGCTTAGGTCAAGATCTGAACCCAGGCAGTAAGACTATATAGTCCACACTCTTAATAACTAACTGCCTTACTCTGCCTTTCCTGGCCACTGCTTCATTAATTCTTCTCATAAATTCCACCAAAAATCCACTCAAAGGAAAAAAAGAAAGCATCTTAATTACATAGGAAAATGAAAGTACATAGCTTTGAAGTTTTTTCCTCCTTGGTTAAAAGCAACATAAACTATTTCTCTTTGAAAAAAAAATTGACTTCCAAACACAAATGACAAAAACAGCAGGGAAGTAAATGCTATTTTCAAGTTTCTAGGAGGTTATCGTAAACAATGATAAGAGAAAAACAAATTAAAATTTTAAAAAATGGCATTTGACAGAAACCCTTTTACCTCACTGCCTGTGACAATGTGTCTTCACTGTGTAAGGTGACTGTGCAGAGCACCCTATGGTGTGAAAATGAAAGATGACCACGCTTGGAAAGAAAAGAGAAGCATATTGTAAGCAAGCGTAAATGCACAGTAAGGTCTGACTGTTGTGGAAATAAGCCCAGGCTGCTTCTCAATTCATGAGTTTAGCTGAGATGGCAGAACAGATGACAAACAACAACAAACAGAAACACCATACCACACAATTCTCTTCAATAGTGGGGATAAATATCCACAGAAGCTTATTTAATTTGATGCTAATTTATTTTCTTGTTTAAACATTTTAAATATTTGTTATCTATTAAATATTCATGTATTATGCTTTAATACCTTGAGGACTTTATTCTCCAAGGAATTGATTTTTAAGTACCTATGGTCAAAATAGCACACTTTCTTCAAAAATAACAGCTAAGCTTTAATTCACAAACTTGATAGCAATTAATAAATCAACATATGGAACTGGAGGTGAACTCAAACTTACTTGCATTTAAAATTTCAAAATACTGAAATGAGTATTTCATTTGAAATACTTAATTTTATTTCAAAATAAAACAAAACTTTTACCTGTTCTCCAATACAATTATTTTCGTTCAGTTTTAGTATCGAAGAAAACCCAATGTTAAACTTCCTTTTTCTTTTTGCGCAGTACCAAAAAAGAATCTATTTATTTACCAAATGTTGGTTTATTCAATCTACTTCTTCTTGATATAAACATTGTTTTAAGGATCTGCTCAATTTTTGTGTGAAGTTTCACAAATATCAATTTACACAAAGAAAATTAAATAGTTTTAATGTAGTAATTATTTATTAGATATGGTAATTACCTACTAGCTCAAATCCAACTGTGTGTTAATTTAAGAAAAAAATGATTAAGCAAGGTCTACTGACATAAACACTCTAAAATAAGGAATGTTACACTAAAAAAAAAAAGGAGGGTGGGGTTCACTACATCCTTCAAAAGTCAATGTTGTAAAATACAAAGAAAGGCTGTGGAAATGTCCACATTAGAGGAGAGTAAAGAGACATAACCACAAAATGCAATTCCCAACCCTAGGCTGAATCCTGCACTGGACAGGGGAGAACACGCTACAGGATGTTACTGACTCAGTTGATAAAAATGTAATACGAGTGATAAAGAATCTGGTCAATGATAAACTTGTTTAAATGGATAATTATACTCTAGTGTAAAAGAATAAGCTGTCCTTAGTAAATACACACTGAAGTAGATGGGTACAAAGGGCTATGGTATTGTAGCATCCTCAGATGATTCTGGGAAAAACAGTATGAGAATGAGGGAGAGAGCACATAAATGATAAAGCTAACAGAGTAAAATGTTAATGAATCTGTGTAAAAGATAGAGGGACATTCTTTGTATTATTTTTATTATTTGCACATTTTTGGTGAATTTGAAATTATTTCCAGATAAAAATTAAAAACAACAACAATGAACAACTATAACCTGAACCAGCAGTATGAATGAAACCCCATGGATGGAGCTCACTCTTTACAGTACACAGACACACAAACTCCTGACACATGCTTTTTTCAAGGCACTGATACTATACTGTAGACTATTGCAGACATTCAAGTCTCAAAAGGCCTCGGGTCACAGAGAGGGCCCATTTTCTCTAACATTAAGATCTCTACAAAAAGGAACTCCTGAATACACTCCAGTTCTCAGACACTATAAATTCACAGTCTCCGCAATGAGAAAGTGAGGCACATCCACTTTAAATACAATGGCTGCAAGATTTCAAAGCCACTGCAGATCAACTCCGGAAATAAGGTCCATTCATATCACCAAACTAGAAGCAACATCTTCTGTCTACAATTCTAGTGATGGCCTAACTTAGTGAATACTTCTTTATTGCCTATTATGTGCAAGAGGCACTAGGCTATGTGCTAGGAAGAGAAATACATGCTTTGACACTGACATTAAGAAAATCACAATTTAAAGAGAAAAAGGCATATAATTCTATAATTACAACAGAATCTATAAAATGTTGCTATAATAAAGGTATATTCCAAGGGTCTGAGAAGGATTTAGTGAATATATGAGACTTAGTTAGCTGCATTCAGTTATTCAATAAGGACTTACTCTGTGTCAGGGAAAGGAATCTTAAGGATAAGTAAGTAATCTCCCAGCTGACAGGAAAAGTAGTGAGAAGGGACTTCTAGATAAAAGCAAAAAGCAGCTAATAAGACAATGGCACAGAGTCATGAAAGCATATGCTGTTTCACTGAATAGTAAGGGCTCAGTAATAGCTAGGAGCACAGCATCTCCTGGGGGTGTGGATAATAGAGGAAGTAAAATCAATTACAGTCAGATCTCAATGGCTTTGTATAATATGCTAAGGAATTACAAGGTAATCCTATAAAGAAAATGGTAGAATATTTTCAGCAGGAAAATTTAAGTGCCAAAATGTTTGTTTTAGAAAGGTAATTCTGGTTGAAATGCTGAGCATGAATTATCAAGAAAAGATGGGGGAGAAATCACATGTACTCATGTAATTGAGACAGTCTTCAGGTGTGATCAGAGCTTCAACTCAAACAACACCAACAAGAAAAAAAGACATTTAAGGAAGAAAAATGGGTAGGGCTCAGCAACTGATTGGGTATAATGAAATATAGTGGGGAAGATGCAGCTTTCTAGATTAAACTGTGGGGTTATCAATAGTGATAGAGGAAAAGGGAAAATGATAAAGTCAATTTTATCATATTAAGTTTGAAATTCTAGTATAGTATACTTAGAGGTATTCAGCACAAAATTTAGGATTATAGTGAGTTCAGGAGAGAAGTCAGGTAAATGTAATGACACTAGGGTCGAATTGATGGTGATTAAATACAAAATAGTTTTCTTGTATTCTCTAAAGAAGATGGTGTTAATTGAGAAGGCAGTTAAAATAGATGGTTAAGGATGACCAGAAAGAAAAGCCAAGAGAAAGAAGACTGAGAAGACAGTTATTGGTAACTGGTACTACATGGCACTTGTGTATGGGTTTGGCACTCAGCGACCTCGTTTAAACAACATTGAACACACACACATTCACTGAAGCCTATTAGGCACCATAAGCTTTGCTAGATACCAATTACAGGCATGCCTCATTTTATTATGCTTTACTTTATTGCGATATTTACAATATTGCATGTTTTACAAATTAAAAGTTTGTGGCAACCCTGTGTCAGCAATTCTATTGTGCTATTTTTCCAATGAGCATCTGCTCATTTTGTGTCTTTGTGTCACATTTTGGTAATTCTTGCAATATTTCAAACTTTTTCATTATTATTCTATTCATTCCGGTGATGTATGATCTTTGATGTTACTATTTTAATTGTTTTACGGCACCATGAACCATGCCCTTATAAGACAGCAAACTTAATCGATAAATGTGGTGTGTTCTGACTGCTCCACCGACCAGCTATTCTCCATCTCCCTCCCTCTCCTGAATTCTCCCTATTCCCTGAGACACAACAATATTGAAATTAGGCCTTTAATAACCCTACAAATGCCCTCTAAGTGTTCAAGTGAAAGAAGAACCACACATTCTCACTTCAAATCAAAAGTTAGAAATGATTAAGCTTACTGAGGAAGGCATATCAAAAGCCAGGCTTCTTGTACCAGTTAGCCAAGTAGTAAAGGCACAGAAAAAGTTCTTAAAGTAAACTAAGAGCGCTACTCCAGTGAATACATGAATGATAAAGCAAAACAGACTTATTGCTGAAATGGAGAAAGCTTTAGTGGTCTGGATCAAACCAGCTTCAACATTCCCTAATCCAAAACCTAATCCTGAGCAGGGTCTTAACTCTCTTCAATTCTACGAAGGTTGAGAGAGATGAGGAAGCTGCAGAAGAAAATTTTGAAGCTAGCAGAGGTTGGTTCATGAGGTTTAAGGAAAGAAGCCATTTCTATAACAGAAAAGTACAAGGTGAAAACAGCAAGTACTGATGTAGAAGCTGTAGCAAATTATCTAGAAGATCTAGCTAAAATGATAAAGGTGGCTACATAAAAAAACGTATTTTTAATGTGGACTAAACAGTCTTATATTGGAAGAAGATGCCACCTAAGCCTTTCACAGCAATAGAGAAGTCACTGCCTGGCTTCAAAGGACAGGCTGACTCTCTTGTTAGGAGCTAATGCAGCTGGTGATTTTAAGTTGAAGCCAATGCTCATTTAACATTCTGAAACTCCTAGGACCCTTAAGAATTATGCTAATTCTACTCTGCCTGTGCTCAACAAATATAGCAACAAAGCCTGGATGGCAGCACATCTGTTTATAATAGAGTTTACTAAATACCTGTAGCCCACTGTTGAGATCTGCTGCTCAGGAAGAAAAAAAAAAAGATTCCTTGTAAAATATCACTGCTCATTAACAAGCACCTGGTCACCCAAGAGCAACGATGGAGATGTACTATAAGATTACTGTTTTTTTTTTATGCCTGCTAACACAACATCCATGCTGCGTCCATGGATTAAGGAGTAATTCTGACTTTCAACTCTTATTATTTAAGAAATACATTTGTAAGGCTACAGCTGCCATAGAGAGTGATTCCTCTGACAGATCTGGACAAAGTATATTGAAAACATTCTGGAAAAGACTAACCATTCTAGATGCCATGAAGAATATTTGTGATTCATGGTAACTGGTCAAACATCAACATTAATAGGAGTTTGGAAGAAGTTAATTACAACCCCTCTTTGAGGGGTTCAAGATTTCAATGGAGAAAATAACTGTAGATGTAGTAGAAACAACAAGAGAACTAGAATTAGAAGTAGAGTCTGAAGATGTGACTGAATTGCTGCAACCTCATAATAAAACTTTTAAAGATGAGGAGTTGTTTCTTATAGATAAGCAAAGAAAGTGGTTTCTTGAGATGGAATCTACTCCTGGTGAAGATGCTGTGAAGACTGTTGAAATGACAATAAATAACTTAGAACATTACAGAAACTCAGTTGATAAAGCAGTGGCAGGGTTTGAGAGGACTGATTCCAATTTGAATGTTCTACTGTAGGTAAAATGCTATCAAATTGCATCATGTGCTACAGAAAAATTGTTCATGAAAAGAAGAGTTATTCGGTTCGATAGACTTTTCATTGTCTCATTTTAAGAAATTGCCACAATCACTCCAACTTTTAGCAACCACCAGCCTGGTCAGTCAGCAGCCATCGACATGGAGGCAAAACCCTCCATCAACAAAAAAATTAGATTGCTGAAGACTCAGATGACCGTTAATATTTTTTAGCAATAAAGTATTTTTTAATTAAGATATGTATATTGTTTTTTAGACATGATGCTATTGCACAATTTAAAAAGTGTCACAAAACTTTTATATGCACTGGGAAACCAAAAAATTCATGTGACTTGCTTTCTTGTGACATTTGCTTTATTGTGGTGGTCTAGAACCAAACCTATAATATCTGTGAGGTACACCTGAATTATACTAGATCCAGTTTTCTACTACAGCTAAATAACAAAGCAACTTAAGTTCAAACAGAGTTCAAGTTCAGTTCTCATTCTATTCACTCTCTCTTTACACCTTATACTGCAAAACTAAACAAAGATATTTATTTCAAAAGGAAACATAATCACAAACACAACAGAACCTTTATAGCCATTCAGGACTTCTAATGAAAGAAAAACAGGCTCACAAACTAATTATTGAATGCATCACACTTCTTTTAAAATTATTGATGGAAAAAAATATTAGAAGGAACCATGGTTAAAATAATGCAAACTTCTGATTCCAACATAACAATGCCAAGTGATTTGGGGTTAAACGATAAGCATCCTCCAAATGCAGTGCCTACAGATGCTCACATGAAAGCATGTGTGCACACACCCACCCACACTGCCTCCTCAAACGCACAGGCTTTTCACCTTTTTAAATACTTTGCCTTCATCACCCACAGTGACCACCAGGCTGGTGCAATCATCTACCTCTCACGGAAACGGTGATACCTGTAATCATCAACTCAGCATAGCAACCAGGTTTTACAACTAACTCTATGAACCAATGTGTTCTACATAAAAATTGTTTTCTTTTTAAATTTCAGGATTAATGTACTGACCAGATTTTTGACATTCTTGGCCTCCCAGGTCACCACGAAAAAGCAATATGATTTTCTTGTACAATCATTTGAATAAATAATACCCAGTCATCTGACTGTAAGGATTCATTACACATGAGCTATAGAAAATAATCAGTCACAGATCAAGTTTCATAAATTCAAAACAAATGATGTAGCTATGACTTATAAAGAATCCTTTGAGTGGTTTCTTTTTTACAGAAATTATCTGAATTTTATCCTATGTGCATTGCACAACCTTCTTTTTCATTTTCTATTTCTCTTGGGTCAATATTCACTTTAGGTCTTCCTTACTCAGCAAATAAAGGCTCAGATCCAAAATGACTTTTTCATTGGTCTAGCATGGTAATAGAGCAATAATTATTTTAGTGCTTCAATCTGGACAGTCAAAAAGGTGACCTTACAATGAACCTCCTATAAGAGAAACAGTACTGTTTGTAAATAATATCTCATGCAGAGAGAGAGATCCTTAGCTTCCAAAGGAAGAGAGCAATCACTATGTTCGCAGGCAGTTAATGTTTCACCCTTTACTTCAGGTACATAGTATCTAGATTTTCATCAACATTAAAAAAAAAATGTTGCTCTAAGTACAGAATACTAGGTTTTGATCATGCATATCTAGAAACTATTGTGTTTAGAGAAATTCCCACTAGTCGCTAGGATACAAAAAGAGCATTCTTTACTGATTCTTGCTACTAAGAAAATACTCCCACAGGTCTTGGTTTAGTCCCACCACATTCTTAAGGGTACATCTGACTAAAGAAGAGCTGGATATCTCTGTGAAGAATCAAGAGATCAAAAAATGTATATTCTCAAAGAAAATTTTAAAGTTAGGCCAAAAGTAAATCGTACAAAAGACTTCTTCAAGGCTGGAAATAGTGCCGTCAGGTTTAAAACTCACATATGAATTCAAATAGACCTGAATGCCCAGATTTACAGACTGAATGACCTTGAACAAGTTACTTGACTTTGCTGAGAATCCAGATGAAAATTACCAAATATACTATATGAATAAACTGAGCCTAGCACTTGGTATCCCACAGGCACTAACTAAATATTACCTCCCTTCTTGCCTTTCTATTTTGATACTGTAAATGACAACACCATTAGGGAATTCCATAATTTTCCATGTTGCATTTGCACAGTTTACATTTCAATGATTACTTGCCAGTATGTAAACAAGAGTATCACAAATATACCATTTTAAGTAACTAGCACAAGTGGATTCATAAGCTATTTTTAATGTTAGTTATTTCCATAACCTATAGGTTCATAGAATGAAAAAGAGAAAACCATTCAAATGCAGACCTATTAAAGTACACATCTGACTAATAAATGTAAACAAAGCTATATTACCACTTTCTTTGTACTACCTAGTAAACTGGATCAAACACTAAACACTCTTTTGGAGCACCATCACATTACACAACTCAACAGCTGACAAAAAAAGGAAGAAAGTCAAGTCCACTTTTATATAGCTCTTAAAGTAACAGGTCAGAGGACAGAAACATTGGGACGAGACCATTATTAGTTGTTGAGGGAAGAGGGAAAACAAAGTTTCAGTCTTTCGTTCCCAACTGTAAATAATCTAAGATGTCATATTCACAATAAGAAACGTTTTCATCTTAATGAGGAATAGCCACCTGCTGAAGATGAAGAAACAGGAGCCCACTCAATTCAAAACTGCAAGATTGTGTGTATTTTCCATTGTGTATTTTGGCTCTCCAAATGTTCCATTTGAAAATGCTGAGGTTAAGCATTAGAAACTCCCCCAGTTCTCCATAAACTGACACATTCTTTGGACACACACTGAATGCATTCAGTAGAGTCAGAATATGCCTGGTTGGAATGCAGTGCTTGAGGCCCTTGCATTTTTTAATCAGTTTGCATAAATTTTAAGAGAGCTATCAGCTATGGTGAGGGTAAAGCAATTCTGTATTTGGAAAGTTCTTAAATAGAAATAATAGGACCCAAATGTTCTAATGTTCCTCTATTCATTGTAGAGAAACAGCCTCTGTCACACTTGCTACCTTCTGCCAAAGTCTACAAGGATCAAACTTAGTGGCAGCAGACTAAGTTAAATAATGTTTTGTCCAAGTTTCCAAAACAAGCTTTCACAATTTTCCATTTATTAAATTAAAGGTAAGAAACTACATTTTATCATTTTGAACCAAAATGATTTAAAAAATAAACTTTATTTTTAACTATCCCATTCCCCCTCACAACTCTATCAATTTTTAAGCAGCATCAGCACATGGTGGTCCCTTTCCTTCCCTGATAAATGAGATCAATCAAAAGGAAGTCATTTTAAAGTCAATATCATTTTCTGTTCAGGGACCTACACCAATAACGTTAGGCTCTCTAATTATAACTTAGGTATCAAAAGAGCTGTCAAAATGTTACTTGAAAAACAAACAACTGACATCAACAGAATATATTCATATCAGGAAACACATTCATCATACTGATGAAATTATTCCACCAGCCATTCCAGACCAGTGATTTGGCAATACCTATACAATTGGCCATGTGAAATCTCTAGGTAGATACAGAAGGATGTGTCTTGCTCTGGTTTTTTAAAAATTAAATTTACTCATGATTGCAAATATCCCAAAATTTATCAGTAATGATGACAACACATTATTCAATCCAACTGCATACTAACTCAGTAAGCATCTACTCGTCAAAAAAGCCAGAGAATTAACTATCTCAGCAAAGGATCCTTTTAGATCAATGCTGTAGTCCATGGAGGACTAGAATATCCAGGCTTAAAAATTGTATTCAATAGGACAATTTTCCAAAAAAAAAATAATAATAATACTTTTGGTTCTACAATCTCGTGGGCCTCCAGTTTTCCTTAATTAGGAATTAAAAGTTCTCTTCTGGGATTCAGAAGTGAAATTTTTCTCAGATTACCTGTGCCAGCAAATGTGATAGGTGCTTCTTGATGAAATAAAGATAGAGATGTAACATAGTTCAAGGGGAAAATAATGTATAAAAAGATTCTTTAAAATTTCATGAGTGTTATACCAGAGATATACATAGAAAGAGGAATAATGTATGGCAAGTAAAGGATCTGAAAAAGTGGTTTGCGAACTAAAACTTTATGGACAATAACAAGTAGCAATTATCAGGCAAAAAGTTACACTTTTGAAGGTGTCTGCATGTATTTACATATTTTTATATGTTTATAAAGAGTCACCACTATAAGGTAGTGGAATTCACTCTAATAAAAATACCACCATAAATTTCAGTGGGATAGAGAATGAGCAGATGTGCGGCAGATCATGAAAGACTGTTTATAATAAGTTTATACCAAGATACGGACCTAATCCACATAGGGGCTGTTATTAAAGTGTTTAAGAGGAATAATGAAATGGTTTGATTTACATTTCAGTCATGTTATATCAAGTAGAATTTTAAAGACTAGACTGTTTATCAACTATAACTTTCAGAGTAGGACAACCATTATCTTGTCAACACCCCCATCAAGAAGTGGGGGGTCTGCATGTCTTTCCCTGAAATCTCAACAGGATTATTATTGCAACAGAAAACCCAGCACATTGGAAATGATGGTATGTAACTTTCTAGGCTTGCAAGACAAGGAGCCTTCCCCCTAGCTCTCTTGGAATTCCCCCTCTTAAGAATCTTCTCCTTAGGAGGCCCACTTGGAAACCAGCTGCCATATTGTCCTGCCAGAAAAGAGACTAAAGAAGTCTCCAGGTAATTCTAGCCCCCAGCCATTCAAGTAAGTCTTCCTACCTAGGATCCCAGATGTCATGAAATAGAGACCAAAAAAAAGAAAGAAAAAAAAAGTTTCCTGTGTCCTTTCTTAATCTTGATCTATAGAATCTATTAATTAAAAAATTTTGTTTCATGTTACTAAGTTTTGGAGTGATTTGTTACACAGCAATAGATAACTGGAATAAGGTCCATCTTTAAAAGAAATAAGATTCATCACAGAATCTTGTAGGTAGTTCACTAACAGATCTTAAGTAGGATTCAACATAAACTACCTTACATAAACTACAAAAATATGTCACAGTGTGTTTTTACTTTTCATTTTTAAAATTTAAGAACTTAAATTTTTAGATCAGTTTTAGGTTCACAGCAAAGAGGAAGAAGGTACAGAGATTTCCTGTAAGCCCCTGCCCCCCACACATGCATAGCCTCCCCCATTGCTGGGAATCCTCGCCAAAATGGTACATTTGTACCATTGACAAATCATTATCACCCAAAGTCCATAGTGTAACTTAGGGATCATTCTTAGTGTTGTACATTCTATCGGTAATGAGTATATTTATTTATAAAGCATAATAACATGTATCCATCATTCTAGCATAGCATGAGGTATTTTTGCCTTTTTTTAAAAAAAAAACATTTTTATGTGCTTTTTAAATCAAAGTATTTTAAAGAAAATTTCAAATTTGTAGGAAAAAAGGGTTTGTGTGTATGTTTGTTGTTTCTAGCTACTGTTGAGATAATAAGAAACCTTCTTTTAAGGAAATACTCTTAGATATGAAGCTCATCATAACATAATATTACTCTACTAACACAGAAAGAAACTTCACCCATTTAAGAAAAATAGAACTCTGTTCAAGTTCAAACAACTTCCCCACTTAAATCCTGGCATTATGTGTACTTTGAACCAGATATTGTTCTTAGTCACATGCTATTTTTTTTTTATTTTACTAAGTTCATACTTACTGCGAAAATATTTTTTAACTTGCATTTGCATATCAGGAAAAATAAACAAAACAAAAAATGAAAGACAACTGATTGACTTATTTCCTTTAGGCTGGCAGATTTCATAGAAAGTGCTTTTGTAATAAAAAAATATTAATGAAGTAGCAATGTTTTGTGCAGACATTTGTTCTTCTACTTCATTTATAAATACATTTTAATGAGGTAATAGAGACTACACAGCTCTGCAAGTGTTCCTTTCTCTAACGTTTGTTCTGTATTCAAAGATTAGAAACAGCTAATCTGCTGCATTTGGGGGGCTGGTTTATGAATGCAGCATTTAAAGCACATTGTCTGAGCATCTGGAAAGCTAACATCTCATAAATAGCCCATCCTCCCAAACATATGATTAGACAATAAGGATAATCTGAAATTTGTTTAAAATCAGTAGCCATAAAGTAGATACAGTGTACTACAAATTCTCCCTTCTTCTCTCCCTCCCTCCACCCCAGAGCTATATTAAAACAGGCCTTAATGGGCCTTCATTTGCCAAGAAGACATTTAGAGTGGAGTTTGTCTTTGTACAATTAAATTGTGCACATTGTCAAATCTTCTCATTTAAGAAATCTATATTTTACTGAATTATATCTAAGAATTAAGTCAGGTCTGCCCCAGAAGTATTCTGTCTCCATTCTCACATTAAAGAATTAAATGCTGTTTTCTCAATAAAATATTTTTTGTCTTCCTCAAGTGTGTACATATTGAACCAAAATAATCAGCAGACTTCACTGAGGACATAGTTCAAATACATAGTCTACCTTCTAATCAACAGAGAGAAAAAAAATACATATAACACAACGTTTTCAATTTTTCCTTATTTCATATACTACATTCTTTTCTTTTCCAGATTAAACACTATAATCTAACCAACATTTTGAAAAACTAGGACCAGCCTATTTTATGTAAGACACAAGTCCCTATTAGTCACAAATATACCAAGTTTATTGTGATACCCTAGAAAACTGTTATATAAAAGAAGTCTCTAAAAGGAAATATTGTTTATAATTAAAGTATCCAGATGCTGATCTATATCATAAATTTGAACTTTAAAGTCATAGCTGTAGTAGCTTACATTGAGTGATAGTAAGTGATAGGCACAGAGCTAAGTGCTCTACATGGATTATTTCATAAACCCTTCAAAACAATCCTATTAAGTAAGTAATCCATAACTTACAAATGGGTAAACTGACACAAAGAATGTTTACAAAAAAGACCTAGTGTCAAACAGTTACAAAGCTCATAAAATTTTCAAGTTTAGGAAAAACATTATAACCAGCTTAATAAAATCATTTTGTTTTGTAGGTAAGAAAACTGAGGCCAGTTTAAGATCACAGTTAAGTTAGAAGCAGAATGAGATCTAAACCTAGTTTTTCTCACCTACAGTCTACTAGTCACTCAAATGATTTTTATTTCTCATTCTGTGTAGTGGTTTTTAATTTTTTAGTCTCTTTTATTCTCCCCATGTGTATCCATCCCTTCCTAAATCTGCTGTGTATTCTTCCAGCCCATGCTTCAATCATTCAAGGATTGTTTAATAATCACTTATTATAAGTGTTCTTAACTAACATATATAGAATTATTTTTTTATTTAAATACATGCTACAGCCTATAAATATATTGCTTTGTCACTCAAAGTTATGGTTGGGGGATCTATGTAATATATGTATATCCAGGTCATTATTTTTAATGTTTAGTTATACCCAACCCACAAATATTTCATATTATTATTTGTTTCTGTTTTTCATCATACCAATGCTATAGTAAACATATTTGTCTTTCTAGGCTTATTTGCAGAAGTCTCTGATTCAATATATATATGTGTATTTCCAGCTTTACCACATATGGCCAAATTTCCAAAGGGTTTGTACCAATTCCTATTTTCACCCACTATGCGGACCACTATCCTACCCTACTCCTCACATGATATCACTTATAAGTGGGATATAAACCTAAAAGCAAGAAATGAGTAGGATAAACAAAGAGAGACTCATGGACATGAACTATAGGATAGTGGATACCAAAGACTATAGAGTAGTGGTTACTAGTGGGGTGGGGTGGAAGGGGGAGGTAGACAGCATAAAGGGGTCAAATATAGGGCTACAGGGGGAGGATGAAGTGGGTAAAGGGGGTCATATATATGGTAGCTGAAGGAAACTGGATTTTGGATGGTGAACACACAATAGAACATACAGATATCAAATGATAATGTATACCTGAAAATTATATGATTGTATTAACCAATGTTACCCCCAATAAAAGAATAAAAATAAAATTAAAAAAAAAGTTTCAGCAAACTGGCTCTGCTAGAGACAGAAGTTGTCAGCTGTGCATTGTTCTGGTTGGGGGAACTCATAAATCCACACTGTGGTCTAGGTAAACATAGCTGTACCATTTATCTAGTTTGTGTTGACATATTATTGTTTAACTTTTCTTGTTTTCTTTGAATTAGGGGCTTAATTTTTTAAGTGTATTTTTCCCCCTTTGCAGAAGTTTCTGACTCCATATATATGTGTTAAATTGAGCCAGATAATAAATAATTATAAAATTATTCTGTCTAGTTTTTATCATATAGTGTAAACATCACTGGTATTTCAATAAAATATTTATTTTTCTTTAACATTAGTCCTCACAGAGAACTAAGTTCTTGGTTTAGTAAGTCCTAAATCTTAGAACTAAGCAAATTAACCAAAGCACATTCTTATTTAGTACTTTGTTTTCCAGTTTATAGATAATTGACATAGGATTAATTTTCTCCCAGTACTTTTGCTTTCTATTTCACTAAATATTATTGGCACTGTCTTATAATATATTTATTAAAACAGCAATAATAATAATAATAACTTACTAACAATACAGATCAATTATTATTATGTTTTAGGTACTTCACTATGCACTTTACAAGGACTGTCTCATTAATGCTCATGCATTCTATGAGGTAAATATTTTCCCGATTTTAAGGAAGATAAAACTGACTCTTATATGTTAAGTAATTAGCCAAAGGTCATACAGCTAAAGGTGGTGGGACTAAGATTCACATCAGACAGTGGACTCCAGAGTATAAATTGCTATGAATTACTACCCTCTATCACATAATGCTGTACTAAAACAGATTTTTTCTGAAGAACCATCTTATCCTTCTCATTTGTTAGTTTACAATCTGTGAAATTAAAATATAAAGAAATACAAACAAATGTAGGAACACCAACAAGTATATTTAATTAAAAATGTGTCATGTAATCATGCTGTGAATGCTGTTCCAGTGCACTGAAAAGAATTTATTTTATAGAAATACTGGAGCCGCTGAAAAGATCAAAACTATTCATTGCTTTTACTTTAGCAACTTGACTGTGAAAATGGACACAAATAATATTTTCTATCTTACACTCTATTTCTCACTTTTATTGGCTTGTATAATTGAAAAGTGTATGACGAGTTCAGTTTTTCCTTTTTTTTACTGGGTGAAAATCTTATAATTACATAGTACAGTTTACCTCAACAGCCATGACAGTATAAAGAAATTAGTTATTTTAAACCAACTGTGATTAAAATTGGCTGCTTCTCATTTAAAACTCATTTCCTTAATATGCAATGACCAGACTCTGAAAGCCTGTCACCTCTCTGAGATTTGCTTTTTGAAGAAAATATTAAATTGTAACAAATAAATAATAAATTCTTCCTGGACCCCTTCTCATACAAATCAATAAAACATATTAAAAATAAAAATGTACAATAAATATAATTTAAAGGGTGTGAACTAAGTACCAGGGGAAGAAAGAAGAAAAAGAGGACTTGAGAGATGAGACAATCAAGGCTGGTTTTATCGAGAAGGTGACAACTATGCCACGTTTTCACTACAGCATGACCAAATTGAAACAGATGAAAGAAAGAGGGTATTTCGCACAAAATGGAGTGTGCTTGGAAATATCAAACACACCCAGCCAGCTGGGGGGCGGGGTAGGGGGAAGGTGTTTGGAAAATAAGCTGGAGCTGATCTGGGGGGCTGAGCCTGGACTGCCAGACTGAGGTTTTGGTACTCTACTTGGTAAACCTTGAAGAGTCACTGAAACTTTTAAACCATTCAACCTTAAATCAGAAGTGAACTAGGAAAATTAATATAGTAACCAAGAGAGTTTATTACAAGGCTAGGGGCCTGAAACAGTGACCACTGGTACTCAGGATTTTGAAGAAATATTAATGATGTTGTAGATGTAGAGCTCAAGAATGATGGCAGGTAACAGGTAAAATGAGAGCTGTGAGCTAGAAACTGACATCTTTGGGTGCAAGAACAGTGTGTTAAGACCAGGCCACACTAACGAAGGTGAGAGCAGCAGCTGGTGTAAAGTAAGCAGTCAGAGCTGCTGAGAAATCATATAACCAGAGTATAGACTCACGCTTGGGAGCGAAGGTTTGCCAACACGTCTTCCTTGTCCTCAGTCAGAGGCAGCAAGGAAAGCAGTTCCCTAGAAAAAGCTCTGAGGGGAGACTAATATCATCAAAGGATCCAGATGTCAGGTAACGGAGCAGGCAGGAATGGCGAAGGCCCCGTGGGATGAGCAATGAAACAGGCGATCCTTACAGCCAGTGCAAAAGCCAGTAGGTGGAAAGGCCAGAACTGAGTGAGCTACCCAGGGTTAGGATAAAATTCAGTTGGAAAGGAGTTGGAGAAAGATAAAGCAAGACACATGATTCCACAAAGTATTCCTAAACATCATAATAAAGTCACAACCATAGACTTCTCACTAGGATAGTTAGCTTAATTTCTGGTTTTAAGGGTAGTTAAAATTATTCCATTTAGTTCCTTGCACAGTAAAAGATCTTTATAGCCATGGCTGAAATCAGACCTTAAATGGTCCTAAAAACTGAAAACAGGGATCACGCACCTTCACACCATAAGTAATTCCAATAAACAGACTAACTGTGAGAGAAGTGGTAGAAGAACAACTAAGTACCCCTTTTCCTCATGATGACTGTTTTTTAAAAAAAGATTTCAAAATTAAATTTTTCCCAGAACTAAAAGAAAAATAAAAACAAACAAAAGCCACTACACTTTTAGGTTTCCCTGCTTTACTGCAACTTGAAGTATACATGGTTGGTCTTCTTTAAAAAAAAAGAAAATGTAATTAGTTCATAATACATAAATCATTGCACTTTCAACCATTTTCTAATAAATATTAGCCATTAGTGCTAAGGATGTTTATTCAGCTTTCTTATGTGTACTTAGAGAAGCTTAATGTTTAATACTACAAAAGTACAGAGGTAATCAAATTCATTTGTATAACCACTGAGTAACTAAATATCTACTCTCAAGAAAAATAAATTATGATCAACTATTGTAGCATAAAAAAATTACTTTAAAAAGGTACTTATAATCTATGACTTTGTAAGGTATAAATTCAGTATAAGGTCTACATTCTGCACCTTAAGCTTATGTAAGTAAAATATCATCATTCCTTATAGCAATATATAGAGTAATAGTAACTGATATGAATAATCATAACTAATCCATTTTCAATTATTAAAATTTATTTAGTTTGGTAACTATACTTATTGTAAGACACAAAACTATATATTTTTCCATATGTAATATATATAAAATACTGTATAACTATATTTTTAAAAATTTGATTGAATTTTTAGCATTGCAATAAAATGCTTTTCTGATTAATTTTGGGTATGCCAGATTTACTTCATCAGCACACCCATTTTTCAAACAGTCTTGATTAGTCAATGTTGTACTACATTAGAAAATACTGTTACTTCATTACTGCTGGCTTTTGGAAGTGATGTGTATTTTTCAACAGAGCACAAAACTGTTTATATTCACATACTAGTTTTCATAGGAGAAGATCTAAGGATGTTTAGTGAAATGAAATGGATTCTCAAGTTTTTCTGATTTTATAATTCTTTCAGAATAATAAATTACCCATGAGTAATAAATTTTCTGGGTCATTAAGTCCTGCGTAAAGTTCATGTCATGGGTATAGAGTTCTAAATCACTTATCATTTATTTAAATTAGATTTAAAACAAAGAAAAACTACAGAGTGGAAATAAACCAAACATCAATGGAACACCCGATTTGTCCATTCATAACATTGTACCATGTGTACTTCAGATCTGTTGTTTATTAAAAAAAATAAATTACAAGTAGAATTGAGGCTCCCTACATAAACCTATCAAGATAATACTTAGAAGTATAAATTTTTATAAAAATCATTTTCAGATACATAAGCTTTTTTAGTTAGCTTATTATTGGTTTTTAATTCATTGTATGGTGATCAAAAATGTTGGCTGTATTATATTAACATTTGGTGCTTATTGTGTTGGCTTTGTGCCAAAGTATTTGGTCCACTTTCTAAATATTCACCGAATGATTGAAAACATGGTTTAATTTTCTAATCATTGGGTGCAGTTTTCTAATATATTCAGTGGATCAAGTTTGCTAATTGTCAAGGTCTTGTAAGTATTTATTTATTTTCTATATGTTTAGCTGTTTGATCCAGTGGTTCTCAAAGTGTGATCCCCAGACCAACAGTATCAGAATTACCTGGGAAATTGTTGGAAGATAAATGCTGAGGCCCTACTCCAGACCTACTGAATCAGAAACCCCAGGGATGGGGAGTGGGGCCCAGCAATTTGTTTTAAAAAGTCCTCCAATGATTCTGGTATATCTTAAAGTGGTTTGATCTACAGATGATTGATCAATGCATGTTAAAAATATATTTATTCCCATTGTGGATTTGTCATTTTCTCCTTACAATATTTTATTTATTTATTAGACAAACACAAAAGTCTGTCTTATAGCAAGGCCACAAATGGAGTTGCACCTCATGATAGATAAAGGTAGCCATCCCAGATCTCCAAAATTTAACTATGTTCTATAGTTCCAGTTGCACATAGTGACCAACTGCAGAGTCAATGCCCAAAGCCCTAAGGGAAGATAATCTAACTGGCCCAACTTGGACCACCCTAGCAGTTTCTGTGGCTCCAAGAAGAGCAAAGGGGCCATGTCTAATATCACTGGCTTCTTCAAGGATCTGCTCAAAGCATAAACGTGCTGACAAATCCTCACTAACCAATCCTTGCCTACATCCCAACCATTGTTCCAAGAGCTGTGCCAAGGGCAATGCATATACTATCTCAGTAATCACAATCACCCATTGAGATAATGTACCAATGGGAAAACCAAGACCCATAAATGCTAAATAGCTCATCACACAGCTGGATAAGTGGCAGAATTGAGGTTTTCTGACTCTTTTGCAAATTCATCTAAGCTAATTTGGCCATGCACAACTATAAAGTTCTTTTTGACAGCTACCAATTAAGTGAAGGATCTGGACTTCTTTCCCTGGACATCACAAGCAGGTATGAAAGCAAGTCTAAGAACAAACCGTAACCCACTTAGAACATTAACTATCAGGTACAAAATAATAATAAGCTAATAAACAAACAAACAAAAAAAGAACAATTCTTTAAACTTGTTTATACAGTCAACAAGGTCCCAGGCCTCTGTTCTTATATGGGCTCTGATCATATATTCCATGCAACAATCTAAAAGAGAGGATTCAGTTAACTTTAAATGATATCGTAACCAAAATCCCCTGAATCATCATCTGGCCAGGTTAGGATGCACGCTTCCATTCTATTCCTGGCAGAGATGGGACCATACACAGCCAATCTAGATTGCTACTCTTTATATTATATTCTACTTCCTCCACTGTTGATGATGTTTCTGACATAAAAGTGCACTTGGTATCATCTCTGATAATAGAAAATACATCATAAACTGTATGCAGACCCATCATAATGGAATCATTCTATTCCTTCAGCTTTGGGCTTTAAGAAAACATGTGCATCTGCATGAAGGATAACACAGTTTAAAGAATGCTGCATCCAAAACATCACATCACAGAGGGAATAAAGGAAGCTGAAATTGGCCCATGGGAAAATAGTAGGATACCAAAAAGTACCTGCCAGCCTATACAGTCAAAGGCAAATCCTTTCGCCAAGTCTACAGAGGATTCTTTTCACTTAAGCCAAATAGATGATTTTACATTCCAAATATAGCAATACAGGTACCACTGCCGATACGCTCAACCCCCTCAAAACACAATTTTTTTTTAATTTAATGCAGCCGGTGTTGAAATACTTCAATAACTGTTAGTACAATCACAACCAAAGGTCTGTCAGATGCTCTAAGCAAAACAATGAAGACACTAAAACCACAGATTTCTCATGAGGTGTTTTGAGAAATAAAAGTAAACATGGGTGTGAATCACAGATAAAACTTTATCTAAACTCTGCAATGGGGGAGGTTAGGAGTTGGGGGGAGGAGGTCCTGTTAACAGTGAGTGTGAGAAAGACCAACAGGGTTATCAGCTCAATATACTAATTCACTGTTCCATATTACTATTTTAAATAATCAAAAGAGAGTGAATGAGCAAGTTCAGGACAGAGTCTGAGCACAGAGGGCCCAAGAGACCTGTTGGAGTTTGGCTACCAGATGTGGGAACAGACCCCAGTCCACATCTCAGAGCCAACATGAGAAAATCCACTCAAACAGAACTCAAGCTGCCAGTCTCTCTTTTTTGTAGCCTGGTCCATTTGCCTCACCAGAGAGGACATGAGGAGCTGCTTATTGATCCTGAGTTAATAGACCTCAAGTCGAACAAGGGACTGGTTTCTCGGGAACCATCCTTCACTTATTTTTAGGATAATGGGGATGAGGAGAAAAAAGACTTTAGGATCAAACAAACCTGAGCTTGAATCTCAACTCTACTACTAGCCATGTCACTTCGGGCAGATTACTCAACCTCTCAGCCTTCCTTAACGGTGGATGGTCTTCATACACAGAGTGCAGGACTGTGGTGAAGAAATTATAAAATCATGAATGCATGTGAAATATCTAGCATATCAGTCAGGAAATACAGTCTCTAATATGAACTTCACTGCTGTCATTACTGGCTCTCTGCCCACACGTGGTGGCAGGCCAGACTACCTCAGTATAATGAACTCTACCTATACCACCTCTGACTTACAAACTTCCAACTTATAAAAGACAAAAAATAAAAATGTCTTCTATCCCTCCAGGCATGGGAGCCGTGTGAGAAGAAAACGTCAGTTTTATTCATTAGAAGGAAGAGAAAAAGGTAAAAAGCAAGGCTGTATACCTCACTTTCCAGTAGAAAGACATGTTGGCCTTCGAAACCCAGCGGCGCAGTAGAATATACTACAGTGGAATATACTCTCTGAGTATTTTCACTTAACTTTATTAGACAGCTTAAAACCCTGACAATTAGTGATTCAAGTCTCTTCAGAAAATGCAAATGCCTTTGTTCAGATTGCTTACATTATGCCTCATCCATAGTTCAATCAAATTGCTCTCCTCACAAGGTACCTGACAGAGAACCAAAGATAAAGAAAGTACTTGAATGCCACAGAGCACTTTCTAAGAGTAGACTGACTTGACTGAATGGTGATGGAAAGGGCGGTGAGGGGAAATAACGGAAGTCTGGGGTGCTTAAAATCTGACAGAAGAAGGGGAAATGAAAACTGGTTTATTTAAAAATCTCCCCCATGAAATGGCCGGTAGGAAGGAAGGAAGGAAGAGGACATCTTCTCCTCCCTTTCTCCTCCTCTGCCTCGTTTTCTCCCTCTGCCCATGAACCAGAATGCCGTCTCCCATCATTAGTACCATCACCAAGTTTTAACGTGTTAAAGGAGATTTTTGTGAACCAGCTAAGAATCTTAGCTTTATTTGCTTAACCTTTTTTTTCTATAGAAAAATGAGCTCTAACTTCCATAGCACTCACTCACAAAACTCCCTGAAAGCAGAAACTATATCTGTCTCATTTAAGGTAGATAATTCATTTAACTAACAGATGAGTAGATGCATAGGTGAATGGACATATTTAGGAAAGATCTTTCAGACAAGCAAGATCAATCTCTCTCCCCTGATCTTGGTTCAGTTGTCTCTAAGTACATATCATTATCTGACCTTATAATACAAATTTGTTTGTTAATTCATTGTCTATCTTCCCTATGAGAACATAAACTTCATGAGGGTATATACTGTTTTTCTCACTGCTAAAGTCTTCACCTAAAACAGTGTCTGGCAAATCATGGATACTCAGTAAATATTTGTTGAATGAATGCATGAACTGAACTGAACAGGAAATATCTTAAACCTCTTTGAGATTAACACTGACTTTAAGAGCAGTTCTCTGGGGCCCTCTCTCATTCAGACTGCACTTCTTGTTTCACACCACAAGTACCTGACTACTGTCTGGGGTTGTGATCATTCCTTTTAAATAATGCCCCACCAATCACCGTGAAACACTTGTCATGATACTGGTGATTGTCTTTGGCACCACTTCTCCTCAGGAAAATACACACACACACACACACACACACACACTTTTAGAAAAATGACAAACCTTCAAAGAGAGTTTTCAGTTGCACCAAATTATAAAATTCCCCATATATAATAGTTTTCCATGCTTTTTTTTTCCAGTGCCATAAACACTCTGCCCTATTTGAAAAGGCCTTGAAGTCATGTCACATAAAATAAACTGTAAAATCTTCTCATTTTTTCTTCTCTGTCAGAAAAAAATACTGGTATTTAGAAAAATGAAGGGAGGGACAACTATAACCTATTTCACATTTAATGTCTGAAAGTCACTTCCCCTGAAACTGCCTGCTTCCAATATTAAAGAAGCCTCCTCTATTCAAATAATGGCATAATAGCATTTATTTCTAATTAGTTATTATCCTTTTAATTATAAAAAGGCCATGACTGTTGGCAAAAGGCAGGTCAAATCTATCTTAAACCAACAGATTCATTCTTTATACTGTTATAAAATAGTAAACCATTTCCTCACTTGGATAGACTCACACATTATGTGTTTGATAATTCTCAAAATAAATCAGGCCATCAATAGTCAAAGCCCATCTGCTTTGTAAACCACATTTAAAAACCTGGCAGTAATGACTCCCTTTATTCAGTCACTGAGCTTTCTTATGTAGATAAATGGATGAAATAAGCTTCATTTTATAACCCTGATCTCATTATAAGATTTCAAATATGGAAAGGGGAATGTAATAACCAATTAATTACTAATAATCATAAAGTCACATGACATAGTAGTAAATCAAGGCCTAGAAAAAGATTTGTGATTCTTCTATAGTTGAAGACAATGCTCAGGAAATAACATTTAAAAAATAATTAACTGTAAGATAGGCTAAGATCTTTCTTTAAAATAATACAATTAATTGATATTTTCCATAGAAAATCAATCTGAAAGATTATATATGGAAACTGATCTTTGAATCAAACCAAATATATTAAAGAGTACGTGGGGGTTTTAGAGAATTTTCCTATACAATTCAGCACTTGTCAAATCAACTCTCCATTCCTAGAAACTTAAGGTCAAGAGGGGAGGGGCAAGAAGTGGTTTCGGAAAATAAACACTTCACTCAGAATACACATGAATAAATATAGCATATCTACAATCTCCAGAACAAATACACTTCTTTTACAGTGAAGGTTATTCCTGGGGAAAAAAACACGAATATAAGACAAGCACCTTGAGAACTGCTGTGTTGCACTGAAGGAACAGAGGTGTATTATAGAAAGCATGTGGCTACACTTTTCTGGAAGAATGAAATCCAAACTAAATTGCATAAGCAACATGTAGTTCAGGAGGTAAAATGAAGTAGTAGTCTTAACATTAAGGCAGAATAGATGATAACAGTGCTCCTACAAGAGAAAAATGCAGGGAAGGAAGTCAAGCCAGGTTTCTCAGACTTGGTACAACCAAGCCAAGAAACAGTGTGCAGAGGTTTCACAGTAGTCTAAACTTAAACTCATTCAGTTTGAACAACATCTGAGATGTTATTGCCCAGAGCTGACATGAGGAGATACTTCTCAATAACTATAACTATGGAAATTAAGATCACATTTTAGCTCTTGCTTACTGATATCATTCTAAGATTTGCATGCAAGTGACTTTTTCATTTAATAATCATACCTTATATGTGTTTAACAATTTGCAATTTAGAAAGTGCTTTTATAACTATTACCTCCTAACTTTTGAAGTAGGTGTTTTTATTCTCTCTTAATAAGACAACTGAGGCTTAAATAATTTAAATGGCATTCCTAAGGTCACCTGATAAGATCCTGGGCTCAAATTTAGATGGTCTAATTCCAAGACCAACAGACTTTCCACTACATCAACTTCCCCAGCTTTTCCTAGATCTTTATCTCACCCAATTATGTGTTAATTCTGTAATCTACAAGTTACATTTTCCACCTTCACTAAAAAAAAAAAACAAACTAATTTTCCAGCCTAGATGAAACAGGTTCTTTTTTCCATCATTTACTTTCTTTTTATTAAAAATTATTTGAAAATATACTAAACAAGTCTAATTAAACTCGTTTTTCAGCCAGAAAAAAAAAATGTACAAAAGTAGTCTAAATAAACTATAACTAGCACCCCTAAATGAAGCATAATTTTTACAAAGTGATAGCTATGGGGGGAAAAAATGGAAAGCAGAAAAGGGAGCTCTCAGTTTGATTGGTACCACTTCTCATGAAATGAGTTAGTTTTAGCTTGTTTCTCTCTAACAAGAGATGTCCTGACTTACACACTGCATCCTGACACCATTTCTAGAAACTTTTATGCCATATGATGATTCTATTTTACCTCTTCACCAAGTGATTTCTTCTTTGGTAGCTCCATAGAGCAAAATCAACTTTGACTCTGACAAACAGAGACATTTTCATAGCTGAGATTAAGCTTCCACTATTCATTGAGTATTTCTTACTGAATAACTATAGCTGAGATTCAAGGATTTTCTTTCACTGCCCTCTCAAGTGAGAAAAAAGACAAATATTAAGTAAAACTGGTATAAGAGAGTCATTTTAGGAGTCAAAAATCAAAGAGTTTTATTTTATTTCCTACTATGGACGTTTAGGTAAGTCTCCTTAGTATTTTTCGAAATTGTTCTTTTGTGTTTTAATCAATAAAGTGAATATAAATTTCTACTCATATGTTTTGTATATTAGACTAAGGTAAAAAAAAGATCTCAGATACAAAAGTATTTTAAAAATAGGAGAATTAAAAATGAAGTGTTTTTGATGAATGCTTCATCTGTATGAAGAAAATATATGACTCTCTGTAGCTGAAAATAAGACATCTTGTTTTTCAGTTCTATTGTCTATTTTTCATCAGGGAACCATAACAAAAGTTGTATTCTTTTATTCTCTTTTAATTGTTTTTCCAACTTTTTACTTTATTTTTAATGCACTGAGCCCATGTGCTATGCTTCATAATGTTTACTGGGAATACCAGTGAATAAAAGAATAATAGGGAGAGATAGGCTGACATTAAATAATTACATTTAGTACTACTCTGATTGTGGTGAAGAAAAAAGGTACCAACTGTTATGAGAAAGTAGAAGAGGCATGCCTGACCTAGGTCCCCATAAGGAAATAATATTTATATATGCAAATTATTTTCTGCCCAATTTTCACGTCCAAGTATAAGATCCATGGTTTCTACTCTTTAATGTTCTTAAAATGCTCTTGCCTTCTTCCAATCCTAACTTGACGCTACTGAAATAATTTTCTTGTTTATTAATCTTTAATTCATATTTATTTTATGCTTTATTAAAAACCGAACTAAATCATGTTAGTTGGGACAATCTTGTCACTGCTGGGCAATGACTATATGTGAATTAGACTGGTAATATATTAATATTCCTGCCAAGGTAACTAGGTCAGAAGACATCCCTATAACTCTACAGAAGAAATCAAAGGAAATATATATGAAAAGATTCACTCTCATATTCAACATTAGAACCAAACATTAAACGTCTTTAAGAGTTCCTGTAAACGGACTCTCAGTTTATCTACCAATTAATCCAATTCTTTCTATTTAAATGCAGACTCTGACCTTAAAAGAAGGCACATTACTCTGCCCTCTAAGTATATCCAAAGTACACTTTAAGGCAGCCTGGTGCTCTCAGTTCAATACCTAGTCTTTCCCATAGACCTTCAGTACTGACAATGTGAAGAAAAGAAAAAAGCATAGCCACTTTTTCTCCTAAGAATGGCACTCCTTAATATTGTCATTTTTGCATTTCAAAAGCTCAGAACAGACATTTAAAATGTCCCCTTCAGCACATACAAGATGAAGGTGGGGGAAGTGAGTGTGAGGGTGTAGATAAATTCAGACAGATTGGTACCCAAACAAATCATTTTAAAGATGACTTCAGAAGAAGCAATTTAATTAAAATCCTAAAAGCCTGAAATTAAGATAGAAAGGACAGAGAAATATAGAAACAATGGAACAGAGTTAACAGCCTATATAAATAAACTTAGCGCAGACCTTCTGAGTTTATCTCTATGAATTCTCAGTTTACTGGAGGATGCTCTTGAATTATCTCTAGGTCTGATCTTTAAGGTACATGCTCAAATTATTTCATCAGGTTTTCTTCGAAGAGCTATATCTTGAATGAACTGAGAAATCATGGTAGTCTTTTCAGATCTTCAACTATGTTCTGTATTTTTCTGGGACTCGAGTCACATGTGCAAACAACATCTAATTATAAAAATATACTTAAAAGTGCTACCAACATATATTTATGATTATATCAGTCAGGAAGCACTTAATGATCATATGAAATAAATTTTAAAAAAGGAGGTAGGTGTCAAAAAAATCACATGCTCCGTACTAGAGATAATATAAGCATCATGAAGGTGGATGACTGTGCTTGCCTTAGTCCCTTTGTAATTGTCTCTAGCCTCCAACACAACACAACACAAACATAACATTTGCTGAATGAATAAATAGGTTTTCAAAAACATTGAAAATGAGGAAATAAAAATGGCTATGGTTGTTTTAGTTAACTGTGACTTGCCATGTTCCATATCTCCACGCTGTAATGACAGGAAATTCCCAATTCCACTTACTGGCTATTCCAGATTATTTAATACAATAATCCTTTTGCTAGTCTTGCATTTTACTGAGCAGAACTATCTATTAACTTTCATTCACTCAGGATTCAATAATAATTGTTGATAATTACAGCTTATAAGACTTTAAAGTACCTTGCAATCAACAAAGGTTGCCTTGTGCTCAATACTCTTTAAATTTGATTTAATTTTTTAAAAAATCTATTAACTTTGCATTACCCCAAAATTACTATTATTCAACCATGTTGAATGATGATGTTATAGATTAATTATTGTAAGAGTTCACATAAGATAAAGTAATGAACAAAAATGAACAGAACACAAGGCAGGAAAATTTAGAAAGTATATTGCTGTTATTTCAGAACAAAAAGAAAAGAACAAGTAGGCTTGAATCCTAATTTGGAGGTCTAGCCTGTCTCCATCAGTTTCTTGCTGAAATAACAGGCAACATGTTTTATAAACAAAGAAGTCAAATGGTTAATTTCTTAGTCAGTTATATATTAGCACCATATAACACCTTGGCAGCTATACATGGAAGAAATCCTCACTTAATTTTCCATCATCAAATGTTTTTCCCATGTCTTCTCTAGTACACTTCATTGGAATATGATATTGAAAAGATATATGAGGAACTGTTATACACTCAAGGCACTTATGTCTCTGGGAATATAAGACCTGTGGTAAAAGGTTAAAACACATGGCAGCACAAAAAGAAGTTAAAGCACAATGGCAGTACATACAACCCTCTACATGTCCAGGGGAGAGACAAATAACACATCAGTGGGAGATTGAAGCAGTTGGGAAGAAGGTGATTGGAAAGGACTTCTGAGTTGAGGCTTACAGGATGGATGTAATTTAGACAGGCAGAAAGGAAAGGGAGAGAGTGGGCCTTAACAGGATTTAGGGAAAAGAATGTAGCAGAGGTAGGAGGTTAATAAATAGCATCGGTAGGGAATCAAGTTAGAAAAAATGAAAAATATACCATAGTGGGTTTTGAGCTTTGGTTTTTGTTTAAGACTTATGTTTCCAGTGTCTAATGAAGCTTGGCTCATGGAGACACCCAATTCCAGCAACCCTCACTTAATTTCCACTTGGCATTGACCTCCTACACCCACAGGCTCATTCTGAAAGTTGTCTTGAGAACTGCTGCACATTTAAAGTCTTAGAAGCCAATCTGGCCACAGTCTTCCATTTTTCCAGCTCTCTCAAAGCTTCATTCACACTACACCTTCTCTTTAATCCAATGGACACATTACTCTCAACAATCTATAAACTCCTTCCTGACATCATTCTCTAATAGGGGAGGCAGATAATACAGAAAGCAAATGAATATAAACTTGAACTCTGAATGTGCTATAAGGAAAACTATAACAAAAGAGAGTTAGGGGGAAGCCTATTTACATAGTGTGGTCAGAGGAAAACTCTCTGAGGGGTGACACTTAAGATAAGACACAAAGGAGAAGAAGGAGCCGACTGTGAGAAGATCAGGGTGTTCCAGACAGAGGGAACAGCATGTACAAAGGCTTGTAGATGAGAAAGATCCTGGCCTCCTCTAGGCACAGAAAGGCGGCCAATGTAGCTGGAACACAGAGGTCAAAAAAAAAGACTAGAAGGGAAGGAGGGCAGAGAGGACAGCAGGGGCCACACACCCTGGCTTTGTGAACTGTGATTGCAGATTGGAACTTATGCAAATTGTAATGGGACTTTATCAAAATATTTTAAGCAGGAGGGCAACATGATCAAATTTGTGTTGTTAAGATGACTATGACTGTCACATGCAGAATTGGTGCAAGAGGCAGAATGGGTATGGGGGTATCTATAGGGAGATTTCTGACACTCTGCTGGTATAGATTCTGGCACATGGTAAATATCCCTAAAATAGATGACAGAATTTATGAATAAATGAGCTAACAAGTTTTGAGGCTGGAAGTGGCCGTCACAAACTCATTTTAGAATGATTAGTCTGGCGATGTGTTTTAGACTAGAGAACTATGTTGGAAGGGTGTTAGTCATAGACCCTGAATATCGTGTCCACTAAAAAACATTCCATAGTTGACTATGCCTTCGGAAAATTCAGTCAAGCTTTACAGGCTCCCCATATTCCAAAACACAGTAACAGAAGAGGAATCTTATTTATGCAGAAAAGATTAAATCGCTCTGTGTAAGCTGTTCCTCAAGTTTAATAAGAGTCTTTGTTTGTTTATCTTGTGTCTGGCCAAGTGTGTGTTTGTGTGTGTGTGTGTGTGTGTGTGTGTGTGTGTGTACATGTAATATATGTATTTAGAGATGCTGAAGACTGATGGTCAATCAAGAAAAACCCAAGCTGAAATTGTTAAGAGCTGGGAAGTGAGCCAGTTTGCAATCACTAAAGAACAGCTTAAACTGAGTTCCTTGTTGCCACTCTGGTAATGAGCGTTCCTCAAAGGATGCCACTTTGCATAGTTTAGTCCTCTCTGATGCAAAAGATGTCACTTCTGAAATCAGGCAGAATTGTTTTAAAAAGGAGTGTCAATAAAATTAAGCTCAACCTATTCACTGATTATAAGAACAATAAAAATAAACAGTAGCCCTTATGCTGTAAAATGTCTATCAGAAATATAAAGAGATACTCTTCGAGAGATTTAGCTCTGAATCTGATGTTTACTGCATTTCCTCTTCATTTCTTTTTATGAAATCATATAAGATGAACAAGGAGAAGAAAATCATCAATTTCTAGTAAGAAATTTTCCTCAGAAGTAATAAAGAAGAGAAAAATATTTTCTTGGAATAGAAGTTTTCAAAAATAGGTATTATTTCAAAAAGAAAAAGAATATTTAGCAAATAAATTCACATTCTCTTGCTTTGTAAACATCTAAATGGAACAAAAAAATTCTACACATAGTACTTCCAATTTGTTTTTTCTAGTTCCTGTGGAAACATGCATTCAACTTACTGAGGTCAATCAATATGGGCACAAATGCAAGGCAAATATACTTAGGGAGAAATCATATAATTTAAATCTTTAGAAAAATGAGCTCTGATATATCAGAAATAATAGCCAAAAATAACCTGCAAGTTGCTGTAGAAATGTTCTATGAAGTTACCAGCCACCAGTACCATTACGAAAAGAAAAGCGAAAACATAATCCTACATTTTAGAATTTGCCATGTATTATAGAAAGATAAAGGCTGAGAAAAGGCTAAACCAAACAGGGAGGAAGGAAGGAAGGAAGGAAGGAAGGAAGGAAGGAAGGAAGGAAGGAAGGAAGGAAGGAAGGAAGGAAGGAAGGAAGGAAGGAAGGAAGGAAGGAAGGAAGGAAGGAAAGGAAAGGAAAGGAGGGAGGGAGGGACAGATGGACGGACTTACATATAATGAACACTGCCTTATTCAATAAATCTCTATTTAACACTTAACAACAATCTCCTAAATTAGGTCATATAAATAAAAGTACATACAATACTTCTTTACAGAGCTGTTATGCAGAACTTATGACCTTAAGAGAGAGAATTAGATAAAAGTATAAATATGTTCAAATCTATCAGCAAATATCTGTTGGGACTCTACTATGAGCTAAGCGCTATGCTAAGGTCTATAAGAAAAAAACTGAATATTAATTTATTTTGACAAGAATTTATTGTGTGTTTCTGTTGTGCTACGTACTAAGATAATCATCAGAAGACATAAAATAGATAAGATACCACTGCAGCAAACAAAAATTGTTTGTAATATGATTTATGGGCAACACATGCTACTGAACTGATATTACAAGATATGATGAAAAAATGGGCCAAATAAACAGTACAGATATGTGTGCTAAGAGTTTCTAAGAAAGAGAGATCATTTAGGCTTAGCTGGTAAAAGCAGTGTTCACAAAGGAGATGGAAATTGACTTGGGCTTGAATAATGATGGAGAGAAATGGAAAAATGAATGAAGCTGACAAAGGTGATAGGACAGGAACCTACAAGGCCAGTTTGGGCCCTAATAACACCTGAGAGTAGTCTTGAGAGGAGAAGAAATAATGACGGAGAAGCAGGCTGGGGCCAGAAAGGGAAATGTCCCCTAAAGGGTAATTGTTTTACTCTGGGGTGACGCAGATAGATGCCTTGGAACAAGAGAAAAGTTGGTGGGCACACAGCGTGGTATTACGTGTTATGCGAATTTCACCTCAGGAAAAATTTTAATGTTGATGATGATGATAAACATTCTCATTATTGTTACTTACAAAATACAGGAAATATTTCAATATCCAACCATGTAGAGACTGGATGTAGGAAATCCATATGATACTGTTAAAAACCACATGATTAAAAAGAACTGTGTTTTCTCTAAATACAATGTTATAGGAGAGTATTCAATGACACAGCTATTTAAACAGATTCATATATTGTGTAAAAAAGCAAATCCCAAAACAATTTATCATATCAAATCTATTCTAAAAAGAACTGGACTAATGTACTCCAAAATGTTAACATTGTTGTCTCTCAGTGTCAGGATCATGAGTGATTTAAATTTGTTTCCTTTTCATTATTTTTCATAACAAACATCTAAAAAGTTACTTCTAAGATCGTTTTTATTAGAAATGTTCATGTAATACAGTATTTTATCAGAATAGACTCATTGCATATATAGAACTCATTAGCAAGATGACTCACGATCTTTTTATAGACAGAGCCAAGCATAAAGTAAAAAATTTGCACAAAATATACTACTTTAAAGTAGCAACTTATAACATTTGCTAAAATTAACATGAGATTTAGGTGAATAGCTAATTCCATAGCATATGTAAATTTTCAATTATATTCTTTTTCTTTTAATCCCATGATATCTATTTTCAATTCTGCCCCCCAGTGACAGCATAAAAACTAGCCTATTTCTACAGCATTTTTCTATTTTAAAAACCCTTTCATATAATGCTGACTTCCACATAGTCCCTGGTTTTCCTCCTTTTCTTTTGCCTTGGAAACTTGTTTCTCACTGAAGGTGCAGCCACAGAAAGGGCTCTTTCTCACAATGTGAAGTTCATCATCATTGTTCCACTTTCTTATTTCCTCATTCTTAATGACTCTCCTTGAATACAGTTAACTCCTGTCACTACCATCATCAACTCCAGCTTATTTTCATTTCTCATCTTATTATCACTTATGTGGGGCCAAAAAAAAAAAAAAAAGCAATCAGGTAAAACCCTTAGTTCAAATTTCCTCCATATTTTATGAAATCATCAAACAATTGCCCAGATTATATTTCACAGTAAGATGAGCAAAAGCACACCTTCTCAGCTGTAGCCCCTTTCCTCATGCATTCAGAGATGCCAAAATCAGAACCTACAGTTCGGGAGCTGCACACAGTTGCATCTTGTTTTGAGTTTTTGTTTGCAAACTGTCAGTAAGATCAGAATAAATTGCATGATATGCAGTCCAATATGTATATTCTTGAGCACATCTCGATGTATCCACCAAAAAAATATTCATAGCTGCAGGTGTACAAAAAAAAAGGCAGAATTATGGCTTGATTTGCCTTGATAAGCATGGCAATTTTCTGTACACTTTTCATAAAGTGCTAATCAATTTCAGCTCAAAATAGATTGAAACACCCAACAGATTGCTGCCATAGTCCACAAATGTTTGTCATTTGTAGGCTGTGGCAATAATGTGAATTCTAAGAAGGAAAACGTCAACTGAACTATACCTTATAAAGATCCCTTTCATTTGCCTTAATAACCCCTGAATAAATGCTGAAAATTATTTTGAAATCACTTAAATTTTAAATTTACATTTTTCTTGTTATAGCAAAGTACTGCTTGTCACATAGCAATATCTGTTTTAAGAATGGTTATAGATTAATTATACTTAGAACTCAGTGTAATATTGATATTTAAAAATCAGATATCACATCCATATTATTTAACATTCCTCTAAAATATAGTTATCACATATAACTTGGAATTGAATCATCGCAAACTTCTGCAATAAATTACTCTTTGTCTATATCTTTAACCATTAAATGTAGTACAATGTTCTGAAAATGTTTTGTCAATATCCTAGTCCTTCCATTAAGGTTATTTCACAAACATTTAGAGGTGCTAATATTCATATTAATGCACCTTTTTGAGTAGCAGTGCTCCTTCCACATGAATCATTCATCTGCCTAGGATGTTTTGCCAAACACAAGTGCCAAACTTTGCTGAGCACTATCATACTCCTACAAGAGAGCCTCTGCTCAAAACTGAGCATGTACTTTCCCGTTTGTTAAGTGTGAGAAACAACTGGTAATGACATTTAGATCTGGGTATGGTATGCTCTCCATAGAAAGTAGAAAATTAAATGAGAATAGATAACATTTCAAATTTTCACACCCTTCCTCAAAACTACAAAAGTGATAATATAATTTGGGGGGAATAAAAGCAACATAACTTGGCTTTAGAAAAAAAAATGAGTATTTAAAAGTTGTAACTTTAAGCAACTTCTGTGATCACCATCTGCCAAAAAATTACAGCCAAAATTAGAAGCAGTAGAGTGTGGTAGACATAAGCCCTGCAGTCAGAAAGCCTGAGTTCTTATATTGTCTCTGCCATTAAATATGTGACCTTGAACAAGTGTTCTGTCCTTATGTCTCAGTTTCCCTATCTATAAAATGGGGATTACGAGAGTAACTCACTCAAGATTAAGTGAGATAATACATGCAAGAGTCTGAGAATTAAATGAGATAATACATG
Organism: Macroglossus sobrinus; assembly: GCA_004027375.1. Classification (NCBI taxonomy): domain Eukaryota; kingdom Metazoa; phylum Chordata; class Mammalia; order Chiroptera; family Pteropodidae; genus Macroglossus; species Macroglossus sobrinus. Next base: position 11,260 of record PVKZ01004708.1, on the reverse strand, counting down.
CAAAGATCTTAGTAAAGTAGATTCTAGTCAATGGTGAATAAATGTTAGCTATTCTTACTAGTGTCATCGCCATCATCATTATCATCACTTGAAAGAGCAGTTCCAGATCCACAATCTGAGTATGATGGTTAAGTACTCTTACCTGCTTTATAGGAATTGTCTGCCAAGTGTTTGTTTCTAGGTCTGAGTCCTCTTGTATCATATATATTAACCTATCTTCCAAAAGAGAAGATAACATGTTTGGAAATCAAGTCAGCTCTGCATGAGACGGTAAACCTGTTGGCCCAAATTACCATCTACAAATCCTGTTAAAATAAAGAATGAAAAGGATATGTGAAAGATATGAAACACATTTAGAAAGTATGTTCTTGACTCTCCTGCAAAAAATGGAAAATTGTCATCTTTTGCTTATTCTGGGCTTAATATCAACAGTAGCTGTGTTCACTGAGAAGCTGATCCCCCAATGTTATTCTTCTCACTCCTTAATCTAGTCTCTGGAATTTAGCTAGATAGTCACCTTTACTTAGCCATTAGATTTTCAAGAGCCATTGAAAAAAAAGTTGACACATTCTGATCTTGAAAAATTGAATGTGATGTTGTTCCAGGAGAAAAAATGTATTTTATTCACTCAATGAAAAAACAAAGCAACATTTAGGAAAAAACTTACTAATGTACTTAAAATGTAATCACAAAACTACATTTCAAATTGTCTTAAATAATTATTACAGTGAAAAGAAAAACAGCTGACTGTTCTGACTCATAATAAAACAAAACTTTTAAAAAAACATTTATAATTTCCACACCAAATATCTTCCTTTCCTTTCTTCCCCTTTGGAATATTTCTATTTGGTAGCTGCTATAGAGCAAATCAATGTATAAAAACAGTCAAAACAAAAACAGATTCAAGTGAATTCGGGCCATTAGAAAAGATGTACGTATTTAGATACTGTTTTCCTGAGAGCATATGGAGTCATTTGCCAGTTTTCCCCTGACATTCTACTAGATTTTGTATATTTGCATTTTTCTTCAAAATGCCAAAATATCAGCATAAATAACTTCATGAGATAAATCATCACCTCTTTCACCTCTCCAAAGACAATCTAACTATGTTATGGATAAAGGTTGCAAACATTACAAGTAAATTTGATGTTGCTTATACTACTCATAATTAGAGGCACCTTTTCAGGGACAAGTTTTTAGAACTTTATCTAGATATTAAGTTAAAATTTGATTTTACAAGAGGTTAGTGATTCAGAAAGACAGCATTATTATATTGCATATTTTTGCAGAGAGCAAAACAAGATCATGACATGTACAAAACTGCATATAACATTCAACATGTATTTGTGAACTGACCTGAGTAAATGTCCTTCATGTGTAAAGGATGTTTTAAATATTTGTTTTAAAAAATGCCTGAACACATTATATAATATGGCTATTAGTCATTTTTATCAGTAATTTACACAAGTTGTGATGCACCCTCCCAGAAATGGATACAAAAAACCATAGTAGGGTTGGTTCCATAGAGTAGTGGTTAGCACATCTGCTGTACACGCAGAAGGTCCTGGGTTCGAGCCCCAGCAGAGCCATGGCCCATACCCTGGGTGTGCCTGGCCCCAGCTGTGTACTGTGAATGTGTGGGAGGGGACACCACACCTTCAGAGATTCAGTTCTTAAGAGGAGATAGCAACATTCGTAGGTCAGGGGTGAAGTGTGGCGGGGAGGGAATTAAAAAACAAAAATAAAAAACTATAGTAAAGTGAGAGAAAATAGTAGATATTATGTTCATATTAAATAATTTCATATCAATGTCATTCTTATCTTCATAAAATATACATTGTTTTTATTTTATGTTTTATTAATACAGTAGTATGTAGGTATAATAGTATGTGTTATGTAGGTATTTTATATATATATATATTTTTTTTTTTTCTGGAATATGTGATTAAATTTGTTTTCACCCATAAAAAAATGTTCACACGCCCATAAAACAAAGACTAACTTAATAAGTATATTAAATCCTTATAGTTGTAAAGATTTTACCCTAAGAGATTCAATGCTCTTATCTTAGGCAAACTTCTGAACTTCCCTGAGCCTCAGCCTTTAAATCTATAAAAGGCTGATGCCTCACAGATAATTTTTTGTGTTGGTAGCAGAGAGTCCACAAAAGCCTGGATGGTAGGAAGTATCAACATTATTAATGTGTAGGAGTCACATATAAAACAGAAAATAAGTATTTGCAGTAATATAGAGAAACTGGAACCCTGATACACGGCTGGTAGAAATATAAAACGTTACAGTTGCTGTGGAAGTTAGGCAGTTCCTGGGAAAGTTAAGTACAGAGTTACCACATAACCTAGCAGTTCCACTCCTAAGGATATACCCAAAAGAATGGAAAACAGGTATTCAAATAGATACTCATATACCCATGTTCACAGCAGTATTATTCACAATAGCCAAAGGCTAGAAGCAACCTATGTGTCTATAGATTAATGTATAAAGAGACTGGTATTTATATGTGTGTGTGTGTATACATATACATATGTGTGTGTGTAGATATATATACATATACATATATACATACATATATATGTGTGTGTGTGTGTGTATATATATATGTGTGTGTATATATATATATATATATATATATACACACACATATATATATACACAGGAATATTATCCAACCTTAAAAAGGAATAAAATTCTGATACATGCTACAAAAAGGATGAGCCTTTAAAACATTATGCTAAGTAAAATGAACCAGATACAAAAGAACAAATATTGTATGATTCCTCTTATATGAAATATCTAGACTAGGTAAGTTCAGAGAGAATGATTAGAAAGTTACCAATGGTTAGAAGGAGGAGGGAATAGAGACTTATTGCTTAATGGGTTCCTGTTTGGGATAATTAAAAAGTTTTGAACTAGATAGTGGTGTTGGTTGTACAACATCATGAATGTACTTAATGCCACTAAATTGTACTTTAAAATAATTATAGTGGTAAATTTGTTATGTAAACTTTACCACAATGAAAATTTTTAATAAAGATAAATTTTTATTATTATATGTTCAGTATAATTCTTTCTGCTATACTCTCATTTTCATAGTAAAAATTCTTGAAAGGATTGTCTTTGCTCATAGCTTCCACCTCTGATCTAACTCAGCACCCCACGTCAGCCTGGCCCAGCCCCATGACACTCCTGAAACACCTGCCACCAAGCACACTACCCAGAAACTTGCGCCAAATCCTTCTCTGATAAATCCACTGACATTTGCCTCCTTCCAAATACACTTTGTTCCTTTCTTTTCTTAAAATGACACTTGAGGTATTCCTCTTCCTTCTCTGATCCACTCCGGCTCAGTTTTGCTTTGTTGTTTTGTTTTGGGGGTTTTGTTTGGTTGATTTTTGTTGATTTGGTTTGTTAAGAGATGTTCTTCTTCTGTTAATTCTTTCTTTTTTTCTTCAGGTTCCATATTTTGGATCTCTTTTGGTCCCATTCCATGTACTCTCATTAAGCTTATCCATCCCCACCTAAACAGTTAAAATGAATGTGTTTTCCCAAACTTCCCCTTCCTTTTATCTTGATGAACTGCTCCATCATTCAAGAGTCCAAGCCATAATGTCTTCCTTTATTTTTTCCTCCCCTCATAAACACATACACACATGCATACACACAGACTCACACTCAGTACAGTAGACCCCCCCTTATGCAGTTTTACTTTCCAGTTTCAGTTACCCTCAGTCAACTGAGGTCTGAAAATATTATATAGAAAATTCCAGAAATAAACAATTCATAAGTTTTAAATTGCAAGTCATTCTGACAGTGTGATGAAATCTCGAAAGTGCCACTCCATCCCACCAGGACAATACATTAATCATTCCTTTGTCTGGTGCATCAATGCTGCCCAATGATCACTTAGTAGCCTTCTCAATTATCAGATCAACTGTTGTGGCATCACAGTGCCTGTGTTCAAGTAACTCTTATTTTACTGAGAATGTCTTACTGACTTCACTTCATCTCATCATGTAGGCATTTTATCATATGACATCATCACAAGAAGGGTGAGTGCAAAACAATAAGATATTCTGAGAGAGAAAGAGACCGCATTCACATAACTTTTATTACAGTATATGGTTATAATTATTCTATTTTATTATTAATGGTTATTAATCTCCTACTGGGCTTAATTTTTAAGTTAAATTTTATCAGTTATGTGTGTATAGGAAAAAACATAATATATATAGGGTTTGGTACTATCCACAGTTTCAAGCATCCATTGAGGGTCTTTTTTTTTAACTGGTGATTTTTTTTTTAACTAAATTAATTGGAGTAGCATAGGTTGATAAAATTACATTGGTTTCAAGTATACATTTCAATAATACATCATCAGTATATTGGATTGTGTTCACTACCCAAAGTCAAATCTCCCTCATTATCCTACCTCCTCCTATTGGGAGCCTTGGAACGTATCCCCCCACCTCCCACAGATGAGGGAAGACCATGTATTTGGAAATCTTGTTAAGTCCAGCTTTGTAATACCTCTGGAATTCATTCGCTTTTCTCTGTCTCTACAAAAAGCCAGTTATTGTCCCCACTATATTGCTGACCATTAAGTAAGTGATGGTCCTGCCACTCATCCATTACAATCTCTTCTCTTCAATGCAGCCACACTCGAATTTCTAAAGCACGCATCTCTTTATCCTATTCTCCTCTATAAGAATCGTGCATGGCTCCACACCGCCACCAGAATCAAGTTAAAAGATGGCATGTATATATCTGTTCAGTATATAACCTCCTCTTACCTGTGCTATGTCTTTTCCCCACCTCCAAACTCAATGTTCTAATAAGCATAGTAAACTACTCTCAGTTACTAAGCCATGTTCTCTGAGTCCTACAAGCAGACTGCTAACCCTAGACTTTGGAGAAGGGAAGAAACCGTGGACTCTAGGACGACAGGCACAAAGGACTATCACAAGAAAAAACTGTAACAGAGGCTCACTCTGCCTACAGGCCTCTGCATTTATTGTCCCCTCCATTTTCTCCTCTAACCATTTCACCTAGTTAACTTCCATTTGTCATTGAACTAAAATATTGGTTCTTCCACTAAGTCTTTTCTGAAACCCTGGAACAGAAACCCTGAATTTCTACTTTTTTCACTGCACTCTTAATTTTGCCCTTTTCATAATCTTTATGGCACTTTACCGTAATTTTTTTTGTTTACTTGTTACTCTCCACCCACCCTACACTAAATGACTTCAGACTCCTTGAAGACTAGGCTTAAGATCATTATATATCTGAACCCAGCTTACTCTCTGATACAATAGTAAGCAGTCAATAAATATTTGAATAAATAAGTTTCTGAGTTATGAACTAATAACCATTAAAGCAAAGGATCTATATTAAATACATATTTGGACATGGTGATTTCAGTACTTTAGTTAGCTTGTAATTATTCTATGAATAATAATTTACTATGTCTAATGTTTTACACCAAAAATAAATAAAATAGGGTAATTTAGGGACAAGTGACTTGCCACGGAACCTTAATTACTGTTTTCTTATATATCTGCATTTGATCAGTACAATGTTATTACATCAAAACCCTGTTAAAGGCCCAAGAGCAATCCTAGGCATTTATTCTGTGAAAACAATTATGGCAAAAAATAAATATACTCCAGTTGTATGGCAAAAAATAAATATACTCCAATTGTTTCTCTATCCAGTTGTTATTATTGTGGTGGTAAAATGCACATAGTATTGAATTTACCATCTTAACCATTTCTAAATGTACAGTTCAGGAGAGCTAAGTATATTCACATTGGTGTGCAACCAATCTCCAGAATTTTTTCATCTTGTAAAACTGAAACTCTATAACCATTAAATAACTCTTCATTCTCCCTCTACCCATTCCCTGGCAACCATTATTCTACTTTCTGTTTCTATGAATTTGACAACTCTAGATACCTCAGATTAGTGAAATCACACAGTATTTGTCTTTTTATGACTGGCTTATTTAAGCTTAGAGTAATTTCCTAATGGTTCGTCCATGTTGTAGGATGTGTAGGAATTTCCTTTTTTGAATTATCCATTCATCCATCAGTGGGCACTTGGGTTGCTTCCACCTCTGTGAATAACTCAGCTATGAACATGGTCTCCAGTTTCTTTTAATAACAGAAAATAAACAATATCACAACCATTAAAAATAAAGAAGTTAAAGTTTACCAAAAAAAAGTATTCTACTATGTGTATATTTATTGCTTTTTTCTATAGATATTATTTTTAGATGAAATTTTATCTTTGTGACTCACACTTTCATGAAAAGACATATGTTTAACACAATCCAAACATCATGTCTTTTCTAAAAATGAATATTCATTCACTTTAATGACAAAGTAGCTCTTTCAGCTACATTTAGAAGAAATTTACTTTGGGAAAACACTTTTTAAAAAAAATTTCTGGGTATATTTGATTGACATGTCATAAAATACTTTATTTCATGCATGAACATGTAAATACTACAAGCCCTTTGGGGCTGCATCTGAAATTTGACACTTAAAATTTGCACAGTCCAAAGACCCCAAGACTGTGAACAAAGATAAGCAAAAATGAATTAATTGAGAACACAATTCACAATTACGAAACTTCTGCAATCTGTCTTTACTCGCTGCTCTCAGATGCATCACTGTCAGCATCTGACCCCGTTAGGTGGCTGATAAGAGGATTTTGAAGGCCAGCAGATTTTATTTTTAACCTCTCCATATGGTTGACCTTCTAGTTTCATTGTGAGCATCATCTGCGGAGATGATCATCAAATGGCAACTCCTTCCCTAAAATGTTTTGGGTAATTTGGTCAACTCAAAAGTGATGCTCAGTTAAAATACAATATGTACAGTGTGATCTTTTCACTTAAAGTTTGTACATAAATATATTTTAAAAGAGCTTAAAGGATACAGACAAAAATGTCAAGGGTAGTTTAATGACATTAGGATTAAAAAAAATACTTTTAACTATATGCTATGTCCTGTTTATATAATGAATTAAAGTTTAAAACTAACTTTTGCTGTTAAAATTTTCAGCCAGCTAACATTTTTAAATCTGAAACATAGATGATAAATAATATTTCAAATTTAAAAATGAACTAAAACACAGAAAGTTAATGAGATTTCATAAAAATATATAGATATACACTGATGTATTAATATTTCAAGTTTAACATTAGCAATACCAATGCTCACTTAATATAATACACTTATTATATTTTTAGAATTAAAAGGAATACAAATTATTTCATCTGTAATTTATGGCCCACAATTTTATACCCTCATGAAACTTAAAAGACAGAGAGCAAAGATGATCTGCCATCTATGAAAATTTTACATAAAAGAATAATATAAAGTTATTAATCTACCCATTCACTCAGCAAACATTTAACAGACACCCATTACATTCCAAAGAAAGATTCAAAGACACATCTAATAAAACAGAAGAGAAAGGCAGTCTCAACACAGCAAGGAGTACAGCCAGGTGACAAAGACAGATGTTAGCATGTAAGCAGTTCAGTGACAGTGGAGGGGAAAGAGGCTGGGGGTACAGAATGAAGAGAACACAGAATCCTTGCCCAAGAAGTCAAAAAGAGGGGGGGACATCCAAAAGACAACAAGTAAGTAAGTTAAATATTGAGAATGAATAAAAATTCTCCTGGGATTGAACCCAGGGTTTGTGTAGGTAAAGTGACAATTCTCTAGGTAGAGGGAACAAGTAGGGGAAAGGAACAGAGGCCAGCAAAAAAATTGTTTAAGATATTTTTTTCTTTGTAGTCTGTATTCCTCAGTCCTGAGAAAATAAAATGCATAGCTTCATTTATTTCTGAGCTTTCAACGAGCACTGATCTCCAGGAAGGCAAACTCGTACTGTTCTTTTAGCATTTATGATCTCCTACTCACCCAGAGGACCCCGTGTGTTTTGGACTCAACTAGCTTTCCCTTCATAGTCCCTTGTAAGTTTCCATTCACTCAGGACTTGAGAACAACACCACATACCAATTATAAGACCAAAGGGCGAATTCAGATGTTTAGCCAAGGCAGTTCGCAGAAATAATTATAACTAAAAAATGCCTCATTTCCTGACTAAACTTGAATAAGAACAGCATTTAGCTGGGTTAAGGGGGAATTCCCCATTTTCTAAGTAAAGGAATTTAAATCAAAATACACCTTTTTGATACAATGGTTGGACCGTGTTTATAGACTACCTGAACTATGAAAAAATACTCTCTAATATCCATAAAAAAAACCCTTCAAGAAACAGTGCAGTTTGGCTGGCGGAAACTTTAGAACAAGAAATGAAGAAAAGACAAGGAAGAGACTTGCTCCCCACTCTGACACATTCTTGCACAAGAAACGCTTACAGTAAGTTCTAGCCTCTGGCAAACACAATGTTATTCATTAATATTCTAAAACTCAGTGGAATTTTAGGGTGTACCTGGTATGTTCAACAGTTCAAATTGCTTCTGTGTCCCAGCATTTTTTTAATGCTTAGCAGTAGCTGCCAAAATTGAAAAGATATGAACCTAGCGCACAAAGGATTTCTATTATTTCTAAATGTAGATACATCCAGACCCAGGGAGAATATGAAAAGATTTCAGATGAAAGCTGACTGTAACCACTTCTTACTCTCTCTCTTCCACTCTTCCCCAGTCAAAATTAGAGTTCACTAAATTGATGGCATGTCTTTATGACCTAAGAGCATGCATGAAGAACCTGTCAGTGTGTTCAAATGAACAAGTTTATTTTCAAAAATCATAATTGGGAAAGAATTCCTGGAAGCATACTTGACCATGCAATGATTAAACTTATCCTGTGCCCAGCACCATCTGCTGATACCCTTCCAGCCAATTCTCTTAATATAATAAATCATACAAGCCAAGAAATGTAAGGTAGTCAGCAAGATGTACCTACTCTATACGTACACTCAATGAGATAGCAAATTGTATAGCTATTTTGCAACAGAACAAAGATGGATTGAGCAATTACATTTGTTAGCAAGCCACATTTAATTTATCACAGTATTAATCATCCAGATTGGTATGTGATGGTAAAGAAAAAAACATGAATTGTAGTTGCTCTCCCTCCCCTGATGGTAGGTGCTGTCATTTTAACACCAATGATTGATATTTGACATCAAGCAGTTTTCTGGAAAGGAACTTGTGCACCTCTCAATGGCACATCTGGTAGCTGCAGATGGTGAGGATTAGCATAATTTCCCCAGCAATGATGCGCCAAAAGCATAACACAAAATAAGACTTATGCCTGATGTCAATTTGTTTGTTTCTTGCCAATGTTAATATAAAATCTTCTAGAAATGATTCTAATGCTTATTATCAGCTCAAACTACAGGAAAACACTCAGGAAGCAATCCTGAGTGCCCTGGGAGTGGTGGACGTAAATTAAATTTTATAGCAGACGATTGTCACTATTGCCTTCCTTCCTCTTGCACAAAGATGGTCAAGTCCCCCACTAAGGATGTGACAGGTACATGAAGGGGAGTTAACATAATGCATACCCTCTATAATGCATGGAATTTTTTTCTGTATTCTATATGTATATGTGTGTGTATTTAATATGCCCATTTTAGTGATATAGTAGGAGCACTATTTCTTTCAAATATGCATTAAATAAGCTATCTATTCTGTGAGGTCAAGAATACTATGGAAAAACTCAGCATCTAATTTATAGAAGAAACAGCACTAGGCTCCTTAACAGGTATAAAAGGTATAGAGCCTTCCTTCAAAGACTTTAAAATCAAGAAGAGAGGAAAGCATAAGTTATTAATAGACAATGTAATATGCCATAAAGTGATATAAGTCCCATTCAGTAAGAGTTGAGGCAAGGTATAAAGGCCATATGAGTAGAAAAAAAACATAATACAAGAAGGTTTAAAGAAAGTTGTGTCAACTTTTACTTGGAAAAGGCTAGAAAAAAGCATCCAATGAAGAAAGATGTTTGAGATCTATAGCATAGGTTATATTTTAGTAAGCAAATATGCTCAAGAGAAGGAAAAAAAGAATCAAAACTAAATGGTTTAATTCAAAGTTAACAGAACAGCAAATCACAAATGGTATTTTAGAAAATGTGTGACCAACAGGGTTGAAAGAGGTGAGTAATGGGAATAAAATATTACATAGCAATGATAGAAAAAAAATAGAGGAGTGATGGAATGAACAGGTACACCACATAAATAAAAAATCTGGTTCCTAGTAATGCATAATTTATAATTATCGTAACACTAACTTATTTATAGTTTCCTAGTTACAAACTTCCCAGTATTTACTGATATATACTCAATCCTATCTCTAAAATGATGCTTAAAAAGTTCACAAAAAAGTATACAACTTACAAGGTGAAATAAGGCAAAAATAACTTGGTAAGTAAAGTTGGGCAAAGCCAATCCTTTATTATACAAATAGTTAGTGACCCAAACCTCTGAAATTTATTTTTTCTCCTATCCTCTGAGTTATGTCCTTTAATGTGTGCAAATAACCCACAAGTGTTCCATGTTTGGGTTCTCCTCCAATTAAGATTACTAAAATTAGCAGCCTTTAGTCCTCTAGTCCTTGAGCTCTTGATACTGCTAACTTAATATGATTGGAGTTATTATTTTAAAGGCAATTAAGTTTTGGATCTAAATTAGAAAGTCTATTCCCAAACCAAAATTCTGATTAAAATTTGTAGTTGTAATAATCTCTACCAATGCTTCTTCCGGTAATATGCCAACATCTACTAGTAGTATTAGGAACCTGCAGCACTGATTACATTTTAGTAAGCAAACATGATCAAGAGAATAAAAAAAATTAAACCTAAATGGCTTAATTCAAGGTTAACAGGACAGCAAATTTCCATTCTCATGAAAAAAAAATCTATATGAAACAACATCTAACATCATTACTTTGTAATGAAGCACTAAGAATAACCTTCTAGAAATACTTTTGCTCACATTTTAAACTTTTCTGAAGTTTTGACTAATACCATAGACCAAAAAAATAAGAGTTCTGTATTGAAAATAAAATGACAGCAACATTGTTTTCAGTATAACTGTGCATCTAAATAGAGAAGCAATTGAGAAACTACTGCGTAAGTGGTTATTTTCTTGAAGGAAAGGAAGGAAGGGAAGGAAAGGAAGGAAAGGAAGGAAAGGAAGGAAAGGAAGGAAAGGAAGGAAGGAAGGAAGGAAGGAAGGAAGGAAGGAAGGAAGGAAGGAA
>PVKZ01004707.1:0-72456 GCA_004027375.1 Macroglossus sobrinus | reverse complement strand
GAAGACCATCTCATGTGTACTCCCGGCAAGGTGCCCCCAGAAACATCAGCCAGCCGCCGTTTCTGTCTCTGGAGGGCCACCGCCACCCCGGGGCACAGGGAAAGCTTCCAGGAGGAGGAGGAGGAGGAGGAGGAGGAGGAGGAGGAGGAGGGGGAGGAGGAGGAGCAGGGACACTCAGATGAAATCAGGGCTCCCTGCTCCCGGCGACACCCTGGGACAGCAACAGCACTGGAGACTCACTGCCTCGTCCCCCTGCCCTGGCCCCAAGATGCGCTCTGACCTGCGGGCCCAGAACTCGACGTGGGGGGCTCCTGAGAAACCACTGAGGAGCCCCTAAAATCACCCCTGCCCGACTGCTTGGCTCTCTGGGGCGGGTGCCTGGACATCAGTGTCGTGAACAGCCCTGCAGGTCGCTCTCATGTAATGTGGGATCATACCCTTTTTGAGGGCCAAGAGGGCTGGCCGCCAGGGCCAGTGGCCTCCACGCTGGGGCTGCTGCAGAGTCAAGTGGGTGGCAGTGGGCAAGCGGAGAAAGAGTTTGTGTTTTGAGGGCTGATTTCTGATCTTCTGTCTGTCTGCCTACCGGCCTGCCTGTCTCCCTCTCTCTCTTTCTCCCTCCTTCTCTCTCTCTCTCCCTCCCTGTCTCTCTCTCTCTCCCTCTCTCTCTTTCTCCCTCCTTCTCTCTCTCTCTCCCTCCCTGTTCCCTGTCTCTCTCTCTCTCTCTCTCTCTCCCCCTCTCTCTCCCCCCACTCTCTCCTCTCTCTACCTCTCTCCTCTCTCCCTCTCTCTCTCTCTCTCTTCTCTCTCTCCCTCCCTCCCTCTCCCCTTCCCAGCATCACAGAAGCATATGCTCACAGAACAGAGAACAAAGATATGGGCAGACGCAATCACACCGCAACGCAGATATCCAGGTATGTTTATCAGATCATTGGTACATATAAAAATACACAGTTGCACACACTCCTTGTGCAAAGGCCCTCAGACACATAGGGACGATTAAATGTATCTGGATTCAGATGCAGGCGCAGGTACACACGCAGACACACACACACACACACACACACACACACACACACACGCAAACGCGTGTGCATACGCACACACCTGCGCACACACACGCTCGCACGGGGAGGCCAGACTGGCAGAATGCTCACCCCTGCTCTCAGCGGCAGCTGCACTGGATCGAAATGCACTGGAGCGGCGGCCCCAGCCCGACCATCCCCCCCCCCCCCCGCTTTGTCACCAGGCTGCTTAGCAATGAGGTGAGCCAGGAGAGAGGTGTGGGCCCCACTCAGGGGCTCAGGGTGGAGGGGTTGGGGTCCTGTCAATGCAATCCTCCTCCAGAGCTAGACGCGGAGTTCTCAACGCCGCTTTGCCCTCCCTCTCCCCACCCCCTCCCTTTTTTGAGATATAATTGATATACAACATGATATTAGTTCCAAGCATACGACGTAATGATTCAACACTTGTTCATGTCGCAAAATGATCACCACAATATGTCTGGTTAACATCCCTCGCCATATATAGCTACAATTTTTTTCTTATGATGAGAACTTTTAAGATTCGTTTTCTTTGCCCATTGCTGTCCCCACTTATTCACCTTTCAGCCACTACAGCCTGTCCCCTGCCCGGCTGGACTCAGACAGCAGTGAGAGAGAAGCTGACCTTCCTACACCGTCCCCCCCACCCCGACCTCAGCTAGGGACCTCAGGGACCACCTCCTGCAGCCTCTCCAGGATGGCGAACTCCTCACCACCTCCCAGCATCCTTGCTGGACAGCGCTCAGAGTTTAGTCTGAGGCCGCCTGCTTCAAACTTGGTACCCGTCTGGAGCACATGCAGGGTGCCTCTGCCTTCTGAGGGGTGTCCCCTGGGTCTGCCACCCAGAGCCCTGTCCGCTGCTCCTCCTCCTCATCCTGGCGGCCTCCCTCCTCTGGACTCCCCCAAGCTGCCAGTGACCCTCTCACAGGACAGCGCCTGGCCCTGCAACCCGGGGTCAGACTCTCCCCTTCCTGAGGATGGACACTGGGCTCAAGTGGCTCAGGACCACACAGTCACCGAGAGTCCCCAGCTCTCTCTCTCTCTCTCTCTCTCTCTCTCTCTCTCTCTCTCTCTCTCTCTCTCTCTCTCTCATTCTCTCTCTCGGATCCAGGCTCTGCTGGGGCAAATGGCTTTTGCAACGGCTCTGGGGACAATTAAACTCTATTTTCGATGTTTATTGTGGTGGATGTGGGACCATTTTATTCGAGGTTTTAGTCTTAGGGCCTCAAGCAAGTCATTTGGCTCCTCTGGGCTTCAGTTTGATTACCTGTAAAGCAGGGATTATAGTAATACCTAGTCCATAGCTGTTACTGTGAGGCATCAACAAATTCATATAGGAAAACTATGGAATATATTACGTAGCCTGGCTCCCAGGAAGGGCTGTACACGTGTTAACTAGCATGACTGCCTTTCCACTTGTGTTCAGGGTTTTGCACTGTCCTGCTGTCACCTCTACCCCCAGAGGCCTGTGTCCCATTCACAATGGGCACAGCAGGCCATCTGCACCTTTCTTTGCTAATGACTAACATTCATTACACACTCAGTATGTGCCAGGCGCTCCTCCAAGCAATAAATACTCATTAACTCATTTCACCTGCCCAAGCCTGTGAAGTCGTTACTAGCGTTATCCACATTCAACGGCTGAGGTGACTGAGGCACAGAGAGGTTTAGAAACTTCCCCAATGTCACACAGCAAATACGTGGTGAAGCAGGGAAGGGAGCCCAAACCGCCTGGTGCCAAAGCCCGCACACTCCACCCACGTGCTCCTGCAGCCTCTGTTGCTGACGGAAGGAAGATCAGCCTGGAACGCACTGGTGCCCCCTTCGCGACCCCTCTCATACCCCCGGGGACTGGCCATGCTTTCTGCTACCCGCTGCCCAAACGTCCATATCTGAAGCACCCTCCTTAGGAAGAGTTCATTAGAAACACAGCATTTCAGACCCGAAACGGACTGTAAAGCCACCTCCCTGGGGCACGGAGTCACCTGTGGAGAAACTGAGACTGGAGAGGCGGTGACGCGTCCCAAGGTTCGCACCGTGGAGAGCCCTGGACCCCCGCCTTTCAGGAACGGAGGTGTGGCGGACACCGGGGCTGCAGGGGAGTCTGCTCCCCGTTGCACACTCAGGATGGCCTGCCCTCCCCAGCCCCATCGGCCCAGGGACTGACGGGGAGCAGAGACTGACAGCGGCAGCCTCGTCGTCCTCCAGGAGCCCCTGTACCAGGCACACAGGAAGCTGGCGTCATCAGTCAGCACACCGGAGCCCGTGGTGACTCACCCGGCTCCCGACTTTCTGCATGGAGTGGGAGGGGACCGAGTGACCCTCCAGCCATCCCTCACTGCCCACACTCTGCGGGATCCTTTCTGCTGCTCCCTGGCTGAGGCTGGCTCAGCCCCCGGAATGGGGCACTCACCCCTCTCCAGAGGCTGAGTCTTTCCACCCTCGTACTTCCGAGCCATCCTCTGCCCTGGAGAAGCCCCCACGGTGGGAGGGCAGCGCCTCACCCTCCCTGTCCACGGCGCCAAACATCTGGGTCCCTCTCCTGCCCTCATGAGGCTGTGGCCATCTGGGCCATCTCCTACTGGACTCTTCAGCCTGCTCAGCATCCCTCCCCATCACCAAGCCATGCCACGCCTGGACCCCAGACAGAAGATGGGCCAGGAGGACTGGACCACTGGCCTCCCTTGCTCTCCCCATGCTCCCTTTATTGATAAAATCTGAGCAGTCCCCCACCCTCAACCCCTCCTCTCCCTCCCAGTGAGTGCAGCCAGCCAGGGAGCGAAGGCTGAAAGATGAAGCACTGCCCCCCACCCCCAGCTCACCTCTCAAAGGGCCTGGGAAGGAAGGGGGTACCATCAGAACCCCCTTACTCCTCAATACGGTGGGTGGAGCTGATAAAGGGGCAGGGACCAGACACCGGGGCATCCTGACAACTGCGGATTTAATCATTAATGCTGGAGCTCCTCGTGGGTGTTCAAACCCTCCCCTTCTGGAGCATGGCTCCCAGCCTGGAGTGCACAGCAGGTGACAGAAGCCAGGGGCAGGTCCCCAGAAGGGGCCCAGCAAGGATCTCACCCAAGCCCTGCATTTCCCACTTGGGGCCCTCAGGCTCGGGGCAGGAAGGGCCGTGCAGAGCACACACGCGCACGCTGGGGGTGTTAGCCCAGTTCACCCGTGAGGGTGGGAGGCCCGGGGACACCAGGAGACGTTCACACGCTCGCGCTGCAAAGCCCTTCGACACGGGGTGGCGCGGGCACGTCTCCTGTCCTGGAGGGGTTCCAGGAGTGCTCTGGCAGGGAGAGCCCCCTGGACCAGGGCAGAGGATGAGGGGAAAGAGGGGGAAGGAAGAAGCGGAAGATAAAAGAAGCGGGGAAAGAGCCGGGTGGGAAGGGAAGTGATGAAAGGCGGTGGGAGGTATGGACGGGGACGGCAGGGAGGGAGGGAACAGGAAGCCAGGAGCGGACAGTCAGCCGGCCAAGGTTCCCCCCAGCAGCTCCCAGGCGGCGGGGTGTGGCTCGTGGAGAGGTGGCCTGAGAGCCCCATTCCGTCCTCACGGACCTTTATTCACCAGCAGTCCCTCCGAAGAATGGGCGGGAGCCCCTGGAAGGGAGGGCCAGCTCTGAGGCCCCCGGCACCTGGCATAGGCAGGGCCCGTGGCGAGGGCCCAGGAAACTCTGCAGAGTGCCTGGTGGAGGTGGGTGCAGACCCCGGTGCAGACGGAGGATGGGAGAGGCGGCTCAGGGCTTGTTCGGTGAGCCCAAGTGCTGCGATGTCACTTTCCTTGCAGTGGGGAAGGTGGTTTTCAGGTGTCCTCAGCATGGGAGATTGACCACAGGGACACGAGGCGGGCCTGTCTGCGGTGGGGTGCTGGTGCAGGCCGGGCGCCTCTGCTGGCACAGACCCGTTAAACAGAGGGCCTCTGTGAGCGCCAGGCAGGGCGGAGGGCAGCATCCAGGGACCCCCGGGCAGCTTGGGCTCTCAGCCCTCAGCCCCCACCTTCTTCAACCTCTTCTGCCACCTTCCAGCCCAGCAAGGGGCTGGCAGACCCTTCCAGCAGCTCACATCCAGCCCCTCGCCCAGATTTTTTTTTACAGCCAGGGAGCCAAGCGAGAATGACGCTTACATTTTTTAAATGGTCGGAAAAAAACATTCAAGGACTCATTTCATGACACATGAAATCTGCATGGCATTGAAATCGCAGCGTCCATAAATAAAGTTTATCGGAACGCAGCCATGCCCGTGTTTCCGTAAAATCTGCGGTTGCTTCTACGCTACAATAGCAGGATTCAGCAGCTGCGACAGCGTGTAGCTGGCAACGCTTAAAATATTGACAATCTGGCCCTTTACAGAAACTTCGCCAACCCTGGTTCTAGTCTCGTGCAATGCGTGCACTTTCTCCGTTCAGCTCGACGTGCACCCTAGTCCGTCCTTAAGCAGGACTCCGGTGACCTTCCGTGGGCAAACGTCTGAGTCCCCAGGTAGGTCTAAATCCGTGGGAAGGTATGTGTCCCAACGTCCGTTTGTCTTTCTGCCGTTGCATGTTTGGCCCCAGCTCTCTGGCAGGTGTCACGGGAAGCCTATATGCCTCCCCGGTGATGTGTCACTCCTACTTTATGTGTCACTGAGGGGGTGGCTGTCACCATGTGCCTCTGACAGCATCCAGGGCTCAGTACAAACACGTCGCAGCTGATGGTGCCAGCCTGCGTGCTGCCAGGCAGCTGGACCACTAGGCCCAGTCATTCAGACTCTGGACGCTGATTCCTCTGATCCGAGGTGGCCGAGGCTCCCTGGGCCTGAGCCCTCCCAGGGTAGAAAGCCCTCCATGAAGCCCCTGCCTGGGGCATGGGACCTCTGCTCACATACCTCCGTGACACGGCCACCCAGGTGCTGGCCCCACGCTAAGTGGCCGCAGGGAAGCAAGGCCTATAGGCACAGAGCTCCACACCTGGCACACCTGAGTTCTGCCCTCTGGCAGCTACTTAACCAGTGCCAGCCCTAGGTCAATGAAATCTTCCTCCCTGGGAGGCCAGAGGCTGGGACACTCAACCTGAGGCCACATCCCCAGGAAGAAAGCCACCTTGTGGCCTTAGCTCCTGCCTATCCTAGTCTCTTAGCTACATATACTGATTTGTAAACACCTACTTTGTGTGTCTGTTTATTCAACTCAAATTGAGGGAGTGTCCCCTAAGTAGGAGCATGGCAGAGAGGGTGGCCGCATGCGAAAGGATGGCTTCTGAAGCTTCCTCCAGATCAACTGCTGCCCGCCTGAACCTTACACAGAACAGGACCTTCATGGAGCCTTCAGCCTGATTAATCCTTAGAATCCAGGAGAAGGTCCTCTGAGACATTCTCCACAGACACCTGCCCTCACAGGACACGGAGGCAGACAGACTCCCAGACACAGCCCCAAGGATGAGCTGCCCTTGGCGGGGGAGCGAAGGGCCTGGCCAGCTCCCTGGTCACCCCGCACACACTTGTTGATGGATTGGCTGGAAGATCCAGCCCAGGGCCTGTGCAGTGCGTTCTGTCTAATTCGTACGTTCTAATTTCGGCCTGCGTCCAGTCGGGCGCCTCTGCTTGCCCTCCCCAAGGTCAGTGGGGAACAGGAGCCCCAGGTTCAGCTTGGAACTGGGGACTCTGCCCACCCAACCCCACCCGTACGCAGCAGCAAACTCAGACTGAGGCATCCTGGAACAATCTGGATGCTGCCGCTGCCCACCCCACCCCACAAGTCCGAAGCATCGTTTTCCACCCTCTTCTGAACCCTACAGCCACTCTGAAGACTCTAGGCTGGCCTCCAGGATGCCTGTCTGCCTCTGCCCAGCAGCAGTCCCACGGTGAGTTGCCCTCCACCAACTGTGTGTAGCCCCCTCCCCATGCCCAGCCGCCCCCCTCCCCTGCCACACACACGCACGCAGGGCTGCTCGCCAGAAAAGCCAGATGTTTGCCTGTGTTTTGGGGGGCAGGCAGTTGGAGGGGGTGGCTTCGTGGACACTGTGGGGCCGGGGAAGGTAAAGGAAGGGAACTGACGCACTTAGGCTGAGAGCACAGAAACGGGCTGGAGAAGGAGCAGGGATTGGCCATCATCACCTCCCCCGGCGTTTACAAAGGGGGCCTGAGCTCCCCAGCTCCACGTGAAATACAGTCGGTGGCTTCTGGCCGGGCTCCCTCCCGCGTCCAGCTCTATCCACTGGCACCCTGGCCCCTTCTGACTCCCCAACCCGCCACGGTCCCGCCAGGATGTGGCCCCCTCCGGCACCTGCCGCAGGAACCTGTGCCTTTAAGGCAACCAGCAGTGTTTCTGGGGGGGTCCACGACAGTCCCCAAGGCTGGCGCCCTCTCCCACAGGCCCCCGGAGAGCGTCTCTTCGCGGGACCACCAGAGCTATTCCGTCCCAGCCCCTCCACGGCGCGGGAAGAGTGAAGAGGTCCCTTGGAATGATCCCGAATGTGTCACCATAGGGGGGCGTTCTATGCTGGCCCCACACCACCCCCTACTGAGCAACATCGCTTGCTCACCCTGCGAACCCCGGGAGGACTGCACCCCGGGAGGACTACGGTGTCCAGCGCCCCCACCCCCCCCCCGGGACCCTGGAGCAGCGCCTCCCCAGCCCTGGTCCTCCCTTCTGGCACCGGAAGGGGCGCGAGGCAGCTCGGCCGACCCCACCCCCTGGGGGCTGCAGGGATCGGTGGCCTGCGACATCTGCGGGGGGAGGGATGTCGCGCAGGAAGGGAGCAGCGGCGAAGGGGCTTTCATCTCAGATTCGCGGGGCTGGCCCCGCGCTGCCCTGGCCCCCCGGCCCGCTCTCCGTCGGTGGATGGCGCGCCGCGCCGGGGGGAGGGGGTCCGCAGTCGCCCGGCGGCGACGGTTCTGGAGTCTGGAGACAGGGGCCCAGCGTGGAGGGACGGGGGCGGCGGGGCGGCCCTTACCTGCTCCCGGCGGGGCCTCGGCGCGGGGCTGCAGGCTGCGGGGCGGCCTGGAGCAGACCCCGCGCGCGATGCGCTCCCCGCGGCGCGCGGATGCGGAGCGTGTGCGCCCAGGGGCGCGCGCCGGGCTCGGGTCTCGCGTCCGTGTGTCCGCCGGCGGGTCCCTGCGCCGCGGCGCGTGCGTGTGCGCACACAGGGGCCGCGTTCGCCTGGAGCCGCCGCTGTCCGTCACCGCCGGAGGCCACCGCGCGGCGTCCCCCGCGCCGGCCCTCGCCCGCCCCGCGTCCCGCGTCCCGCTCCCGCCCAGCACCTCCGGGTCTGCCCCGCGGGACAGGCGCCGCCTCCTTCACCGCGAAGCCAGGCCCGGGGCGGGAGGGAGGCGGCGGACCACCACCTCCCCCGCCGCCCCTCCCCCCGCACGCCTCGCAGGCTGGGGGGGAGGGGGTGCAGGCCAATGGGCGTCCGGGGGAGGGGTTAGGCCGGGGTGGGGGTTTGGGGGGCGGTGGTAGTGGGGAGCCGGACCCCACCCGCTGGTTTCGCTCTGCGGGGAGGCAGACTCCAGCAGAAGCCGCTGCAGGAACTAGTGGGGTGAGGATGCGGAGGCGAGAACCCCCGCTCGGTCTCACTCACAGCTCCTGAGGTTCAGTGGGACCTTTCCCAGGGCTCACCACCCTCTTTTCCATCATCCCCAGGTTACTCAGAGCGAGAAAGCCCTGTTCTTTCTCCCTCTCACATCCTTGCGTTTCTGTCAGAGCCTGTTCCTCCTCCTCCAGGAAGCCTTCCTTACCCTACTCTCCTTGAGTCTTCTTCACCCTCACATTCTGACTTGGGAAGATCAGCTAGCTTGGGGGTGCCTGCTTGGATGTCCTCAAGTGTGATCTGTTAGAGAACAGCTCAATGGCAAAAAAAAGGGGTGGGGTCATACAGAGGAGCCCACGGCAATTTAAAATGACCCCGCTGCAGAGTCAGACTGCCTGGGCTCCAGGCTCCGCTGGGCCAGGGCTAGCTCTGTGACCTTGGGCAGGTGACTTGACCTCTCTGAGCCTCAGCTTCTTCACCGGTCTTGACAGCAGCATTAAAGAAGAAAATGGTGCCCATCACCTATAGTAGATTCTCACCAATTTTATTTCTTCAGTGATGAATACATTTCTATTGCTACTGTTATTTCGGTCCTGCTGAACCTCCTTCTGGTGCAGACGGGAAAACGGAGGCTTCAAGAGGGGAATCGACTAGGTTGAGGCCGCGTAACCAGTCGATGGTGGAACCAAGCGTGAGAACTCACCCCAGGCAAAGCACTTCCTTCTGCCCCCTCCCCCGTCCCACAGCGGCCACCTGCCCCTGCCCTGTTTCTGTTCACGACCCCAGGCGGCAACATCCCAAGAGCTCCCTCCACGCCCTCATCTCTCTTTTTACAAGCAGGCTTGGTGCTCCCCCCACTCAGGTCAGTCATTGTCCAGCCTCCCCAGGGGCCAAAGTCTTGGCTGGGGGCGCCTTAGTGAGGAAGCCTCAAGGAAGAGGAGGGACGAGAAGCGGACTTGAGTCTTTCCTTGGAGACTTCAGTTGAACCGAGGAGAAGAGGACTGGAAGATAGAGCAGGAATCCATAATGAAACGTTGAAGGACGTGTTTGAGGCCCCAGAGAGGTGTGAGCAGTTTCCTAGGCCCCCATGGCAAGGTGCTGGTTTCCCTCTACTGCACAAGGGAACACTGGCCCCGCTGGTACACCTCCCTGCCAAGCTGCATGATTCACATTCCTTTCAGTCCAGGAAAACTTCCTGGAGGAGGAGAACATCAGTCCTTCTCTGTCTCGAAAAGGCAGTAAGACCTCTCTGGAGAGAGGAGGGCTAGGTGTCATGCCAGAGTGAGACAGACAGACAGACAGACAGGACTTCCCTCTGCACCTGTCTACACCCCGTCCTAGCATGTTGCCCTAGCCGCTAGGAGCCTGCTTTCTTCATGCTCCTGCAGCCGGGGTTGTGCAGAGCAAATGAGATGCCGTGTGTGAAAGTGCTCTGTAAACTGTGAAATGTCATTAGAGGGGAGGAGAGGCTGTCAGGAGCCTCGCCACACGCGGCGACAGGAGGGGAGCACGGAGCGAGGGATGCGGGGCACCCCAGGAGCGTAAAGACAGGTGGAGATCAGAGTCACCAACTGCGGGCCAGTTCATTCTGGAAATGTCTGTGATCAGGCCCGTCCGCTGGGCTCTGGGGGTCTCTATTCAGTTCCGGGTTTATTCCACACTCTGAATTCTCCAGGGCCCACTCCGGGTTCTGGATCCCCTGCTCTCTGTTCTGCGTCCCCAGATGTCTGTCCTGGTGTGGGCAGTGAGCAGGCTGGCACGGTGCTCACTTCGGCACACCTTCCTCTCTGCCTGGGCGATAGCCAGCCAGGGGAGAAGTTCAGCCGTGCTCTGCTCCCCCTGCTCCCTTCACCTCATCATGGGCCCCCGTGGGCGGGTGAGCTCCTAGCTGGCCACAGCTCAGGAACAGTCAGGGCCCCAGGTGCCACTGGGTAACTCGTGCCCCACACAAGAGGGACTTGGCCAAGGGGCGAGGGAGGTTAGAACTCTAGCTTGTACACTGCCTGGGGCTTGCAGTCCCCCCAAAAGGAACACTGCTTCTGACCAGTCCTGGAGGGGGCACCGCTCTAATCTCCCCAGGTGCTACCTGGGCTAGAGATCCTTATGGATCGATCTAATCTGAGCCTATCTCATAGCATCGGCCTGGGGACGGCAGGGAAGTGAACACCAGAGCTGGGATTTGGGGCCTTGTCTAAGTCTCCTTCTTTAAAAAAAAAAAAAAAAAAAAAAAAAAAAAAGGCCTGAGCCCAGAGGGACCACAGGGCTAGACCGAGGACATACGGGTAACTTTCCTTTCATACTGGGGACTGAGGCCTGTGTCTAGGGGCCCAGCGTGGCACGGTGTACCTGGTCGGCCACCCCATCACGCTGGAGGCCCATGCTGAGCCTTCGTGCCCTGGACTGTTTGGTCTCTGGACCATCCTCTCTGCCCGTTCAGGAAACGATCTTGGTTCTCCTTCAGCAGGAGCTACACCACGTCTGTTCCCCCAGACTGGGCCTCCCCAAGACAGGGCCAGAACCTCCCTCATCCTCCAAGCCAGCCCATCCGTTCTCACCCTGCCCACCTGGCTTCAGGACGACGGTAGGCCGAAGGAACCACCTTTGGGAATGGGCTTCTCCCAGAAGACCCATTGCATCGCCTTCTGTCCCCTAGGGAGAGAGGCTGGGGGTTTTCTCAATAGCTTTTCCCTGCCCTGAGGTGCTCACTGCCTCAGATCCCTTCCACAAGCCAGCCAGCCAGGCGGGCAGCAGCTAAAGAAAATAGGAGTTTTAATTCAATTTGCCGAGATGTGGCTGAGGGAGATGGATGCCAGGCTGCCCTACCCAGCATTCATCTCTCCTGAGCAGCAGCTCCCCCTGTGAGTCCCGGCCCCCGACCCTACCCCACCCAGCCCTTATGGGGTCTGGCAAGGAGAACAGCACATTCTAGGACACCTGGGGAGTTTTACTGTAAATAGGTGGCATTTGCCGGACACTCCCCTTGTCCTGGCCCACTGCTTCTCAAACCTGCTGGCGCTACAGAATCCTTGGGGAGCTTTAAAAAGATCGTCACGCCTGGACCTCCCCACCCAAGATCATTAGACAATGGGTCTGTGCTGATGCCTGAGCCGAAGTATTTTCTAAAGCTACCCCCGGGGATTGAAACGTACAGCCACAGGTCAGAACTCCTGTCACAGGCCTTCTGCTAAATGCTTTGCATGTGAGTATCCCGAGGGGGGCATGCTCGAATGTCCACAACGCATCTGAGGAGAGCTGAGATCCTGTCCCTGGGTAGCCATCAGCAGCTTGCTTCGTTTTCCCCAGGAACTGGATGAATGTCTCTATCTAGCTTTCTCCAGGGCATGAAAAAGGATGGGAAGTCACTGCCTCGTGTGCATTAGCTCATGTAATTCACATCTGGGGAATGTCTCGGCTGTGAATGCCGGGCTGAGCAGTGTGTGTTTCTTGCTGTGGAGGAGCAGAATGCTGATGCTGGGTGACTTCTCACTCAAGCCAGAGGCCCAGACTGCAGCTCTGGGGAAAGTTTGATCACCTCCTGCCTCTGTGCGGGTGTCAGACGGCCGAGGAGACTCCGAGGGGCCCCAGGGGCCTCGGGGAGTGACCACCGGAGGACTGGAGATACAACAGGGCACTAATCGAGACGTTTAAAATGCTGAGCCCCCCGAAGCTGTGCGAGCCATGCCCATTGCCCCCATAAAGGTCCTCCTTCCCCGATCCTCAGACGGCAGGGACATTCTGGGTAGCAGAGCCTGGGCTCCCCCGAAAGAGCACCCATCCCAGAAGCAGCTACGGCAACAGCAGGCCAGAGGCACTGTCATCCAGGAGGCAGCGTCCTCGTCAGATGAACCGTGCCATCTCAAGCCTTGTCAGTTACCCCGTGGACACGGGGCCTCCAGACCCCAGCGATTCTCTGAGAAAGCAAGGCAGTGAATGTGAGACTGACTGCCCAGATCTGGGGTTGTCAAACTGTGTTCCAGAAGATCTGGAAATCCTTGCAGCTGCCTCGCCAGAAGCCTGGAGTACGGGGAGGGGAAGGGAGACCCACCTTCAGAGCTCCAGGGGGCTCCACAGAGCTGAGGCGTCTGTAGCGCTTCTGCCCCGCCCCCGCCCTCCCACAGGACGTGTCAGTGGATACGGAGATACGGGTGAGCAAGGGGAAGACTGTCCAGAGAAGGGGAGATGGGATCAAGGGGCCAGGGATTTAGAACCCTAAATTCTAAGTGCCCACGTGCCCCATTTCACGGATGAAGTGAACGAGGCTCAGAGAACAGAAATGATTGGCTCAAAGTGGCCAGGCTAACTGTGGCAGAGCTGTGGCCACATACCAGGTCGCTGAGCTTTGTGTCCTGTGCTCTCTGCCCCGAACCAGGGAGACACTTCCAGGGAGCTGGACAGTATGGGCGTGTTGGGAATGGGGTGGCGAAAGAAGTAACCCCTTGAAGGCTGGAGTAAAAGTGAGAGAAGAGCCAAGTGCCTCCGTCTCCTTACCTAGGTGCACAGATACGCAAATGCCGCCTTGTGTCCAGATCAACCTACGCCCAAGTGTGCGTGCGTATTGCTGCACGAGAGCATACGCTGCACACACAAACGTGCCTTTCCCAGAGGGCCCAAGCACGCACACGTGCACACACAAGGGTGCCATCCACAGCTGCTCTGCAGCATGAAACTGCATCTCTAGCGAGATAGGGAGGGTTTCTCTCCTGCAGAATTGCGTGGAGGCAGGGGCCTTTTCTGCGGAGGCAACGCTTCACGGCTGTCAGGCAGTTCTCATCAGGCAGTGACACTTATTCACCTTGCGTAGTCCCCTCCCCAGGGCCTCAGCTGTTTACCCGTGGGAGCTGGATACCCTTGCAGGGGACCCTGGTTGAGGGGGAATGTGCTATCTCTTATCTTGAACTTGGCTCTACCCACAGGGCTCTCTCCCCTCTCTCCCCACCCCTATTCCGTCTCAGCACACTGTGGACCTGGTGTGCGGGGTTCTGCTGCGGAGAAGACCCCGCCTGGGCATCCTGCGAATGGGCCACGTCGTGTGTGTTCAAGAGCCACGTTGCACGTACCTTGCTCTCTGCCCTCGATCTGGTGCCAGCCCCCGTTTCGGGGTTGGGTGCCTGCGCCTCCTCTGCCTGCCTTCCCTTCGTCCTTGCGGGTCCCACAGTCAAAGCCAGGTCTCACTCGCCGATGCTCCCGTTTCCTCAGAGCCTGACTTACCTGCCTTGAAAACAGCAGTGTGCCTGGCTCCACGTCCTGAATTTAACGCAGGGCCACAGCCAACACGGAGGTGTGGAGATTCCAGATAATTCGTGTGGGAGGAGGCAGGAACCAAGAGGCACGGGTACAGCTGTTCCCAGCAAAGCATCTCAGGATAACGAGGGGCCCGTGACAAGCTGAGCCTTGACTCGGCGTCGTGCAAACGATGCTGACGATTATATTAAAAGTAGGGCCAATAGACTGTTCTTTGACAGCCAACTTTGGGAGCAGGCTGGCAGCTGACGAAACGATCCTTTGCCGTGGGTGGCAGGATCGTGTCTGCAAGGAGTTCACCGGGGGACAGGGCGGTGGGGTGGGGAACTCTAGGCCCTGAGCGGGTGCTGGGAAGGTAGTTGGAGCCCGTGGGATGGAGTGGACCCCAGGCCTTGCACACACCAAGGGGCAGGGTTCGTAGATCAGTATCTATCGCTGTCTGACAAGTTGCCACAAACTTAGCAGCTTAAAACACCCGTATTGATTATCTCACAGTTTCCCCGAAGCAGGAGTACAGCTCGGGTCCCCAGCTCAGAGTGTCGCAAGGCTGCGATCATAGTGTCCGCGGAGCCCGGGGGCTCACCCAAGGCTCGGGGTCTTCGCTCAACATTGTTGCAGAGTCCGTTCCTTAGAGTCACGGGGCTGGAGCCCTCAGCTGTCCACAGCATGGACGTCTTCAGGTCCAGCGGAAGGGAGGCCGCTGCCTCGCCCTTTGACCTCTAGCCCCTCTTTTAAAAGGGTCCCCTGACTAGCTCAAGTCCTCTCAGGACCAATGTAAACTTGACAAATTTAGAGTCAACTCATTAGGGATTTTAACACCTAGAAGACCCCTTCCCCTTGGCCACATAACTGGCCTAACCAGAAAAGCAAAAATCCCACTACATGTATAGGTCCCGTCTACATTCAGGAGGAACGGTTTGTCTGGGCTCAGGCACCGAGGGGCGGGAATCACGGGGCCCTGCAATTCTGTCACAGTTCCTATCGCCTAGAGACTAGAAGATGAGGGATGGGGTGGGGACAACCCGTGGGCCACAGCTTCCTGAGGGCAGAGCCTGTGCTGGTCTTGTTCGTCCCCAGTGCTTGGCATAAAACTCAAGAACTACTGATTGATTGTTTGATTGATTGCTTGCTTGCTTGATTGATTGATTGATTAAATAAGTGAATCACCAGCCCCTACCTCCATTGTATGGGTGGGAAAGAACAGTTTCAAGTCCTCCAAGGCAGCAGATGACACAGCTGAAACAATGATACTGAACATTTACTGAGCACCGACTGTGTGCCAGGCTCCACGCTGGATGCTCCTCGAATCATCAAAAAGCGGCATGATTAGAGGTTATGGCTCCCCAAAGTTTGCAGATGAAGAGACCGAGTTTCAGGCAGGTGATGT
Organism: Macroglossus sobrinus; assembly: GCA_004027375.1. NCBI lineage: Eukaryota > Metazoa > Chordata > Mammalia > Chiroptera > Pteropodidae > Macroglossus > Macroglossus sobrinus. Next base: position 57,283 of record PVKZ01004707.1, on the reverse strand, counting down.
ACCTTGCTTCCAAGAGCGTTGCGAGCGCTGTCGCAACGCCAGGACTCATGAGCTCACTCGGCTGAATCCTGGTGTCCTTGAGGCTCTCTTTCCTGCACCGTGCTGCCCGCGTCTGCAGGCAGAACAGGCTGAGAGCAGCCTCAGGAGGCCAGGTGTGCGGGATGGTCAAGGATGCTTGGCCATCTTCCCTTGTGCCTCTGCCCACCACGCTCCACTCCATCCCAGGGGGATTAAGTCATCACTCCATTTCACACTGGGCCTGACGAGTGGGGAGCTGTCTCTAATTACTCATAATTAGCCAGCCCGATTAATCCTGTCACAAGGGGACTGTTGCTTTCAGAGCTTTCCTTTGTGTTCTGAAGACTCTTCTGTGCAAAGGAGGGGAGCTATCTGCGTGACCAGGGCAGAGAGGACACCGGCGAATCTGACCAGGGCGGGCAAAGGGGTCTTTGATGATTGCAGAGACGCGCGTCTCTCCGAGCCCAGCCCCTCCCACCAGATTCGCTGGGGAAGGCTTTTTTCGAGCCACGGAGAACACGGGGTACTCCATGATGGAAGCCGGGCCTGCCTCGCTCTCCAGGGGAGTGTCCTTCCCTAGATACGCATACGCATCACCCCCTCACCTCTGCAGGTCTCCGGTGGAATGTCCCTGCCCTCCCTCCATCACTCTCCACCCCTCCCCCTACAGTACAGCACAGACGTTAAGGGCAGATTTCAGAGCCAGGCTGCTGGGTTAAAATCCTGTCTCTGCCTCCGCTTAACCTTCTGTGCCTCAGTTCTCTCAGCTATAAAGTGGGTCTAAACAGTAGCCTCTAAGTTTTAATATTATAAAATGTCAAGCAGCAATACACGTTACAGCCTTCGAGCAGCGTTGAGCTCAGAGGAAGCACAATAAAGTATGACTCGGTCCTTTGTCGGCTGTTTTTCTTCACCGCGCCCGTCACCATCTGACGTCCGCACACTTCCTGTCCGTTCCTCTAGTATTTGTCTCTCCTAAGGGAATGGATGCTGCTTGAGGTCAGGGTCTGTCCTTACTCGTTGCTCTATCTCCAGCAGCGCGAGGGGGTGGGACAGTGTGGAATCAATCAGGGAATCCCACGTCCCCTTTTCCAAGGAGGCAGTTTCCCTTCGCTCGGCACCGTTCAGACGTTCTCATTTAAGAAGACAAAAACGTGACGTCTGAGCCCTCATCGTTTTCGAACCTCTGTCAGCCCGAGTCGTGACAACAGACCTCATTTCCGGAACCACAGCCCCTTCTGTCCTAGAATGACCAGGTTCCAGAATACAATTCAATGGTCTGAGACCTGTCTCCTAAAATCCTGGAGTTTCAGAGTTCATGGATTCCTCGAACGGACTCCAGGACTAGTGGAATTCCAAAAGGGAATTCTGGAATTCTCTTCCATGCTGGAATCTGAGACTGTAATCTGAGCACTGCTGATAAGACCTAGGAATCTTGGAAAGGAGGCCCAGAATTTCAGGAGAGTTTTGGAAGCAGGTCGTTGGGAGATTCTGGTGAGACCGGCTGGCTCTGCTTCACTGGCTTCCTTGCAGCGATAAAACACGAGTGCCAGCGCTCACAGCTGAGGGACGGGAGAGCGGCTAGGACAGCGGTGGGAAAGGGCTCCCAGTGAGGGTTGCTAGGCACTGGACTGGCTGCGACAATGAGGTTGGCTGGCTAAGGAGAGCTGAGAGCTGCATTCTAATCGGGTTGCAGGGAGAGGTAGGGAGGGCGGGCTTTGGGGTGGCATGTAACGGGGCGGGCATGGCCAGCCCTAATCCCATTACAGCTAGCCATCCAGCTGCCAGGGTTGGCTAAGCACCAGGCCTGGCAGTGGCCTCTCCTCCAAAGGCAAGCTCAGACTGCAGGGGGCTTTGAATTTAGAAGGTCATCCATCCATCTCGTTCTGAGCAAGAGTACGTCTGTATCTTAAGCCCTGGGGCACTAAGGGCTGAAAGGAGGATGGTGGCAAGGGGGCCAGAGGGTGCAGGGGTCCATCAGGAAAATGGATTGGCCCAGGGTAAAATGGTGGTACTTTGTAAGAAATTTTGGATATAAAATGTAGGTCCAGTTAATGGACACCTGATACAACTTCTATCCTGAGAACTGATTCAGTCTGGGTCAGCACTTTGACCCAGGCTGGACACCGAACACTGACCTTGTCTCAAATTAGCCTCTGATCCCAGTGTCAGAGGAAGACCCTGCCCCGGTCACACACTGACCTCTCACCTCTAGCCTTAACCCGAGACCAAGCCCTGATCTCACCAACAGATTCCTCCAAATGATGCTTAATAAACCCATCCATCTCTGAAAATAAGACTCATCTCAAAGAATCCAAATCCAAAGGACCAGTAGGATTCCTTAAAAGGGTAGAATAGAGCCCCCTGAGGCATGCTGGCTTTGGGAAACTCGCAGCTACAGACCTCGCCGAGCTCTGCCCCCCAAGCCCCCGGAGCGAGCTGGCTCTCCTTCACACTGGCATGAGGGAGGTCTTCTGTCCAGAAACAGCTCTGCTGCACCCTGAGCTCTTTCTAATGTGAGAAGGAGGTCAGGGGTTCATCCGACCCAGAGTCGAGATGCCGCTGGAGGTGGAGATGCTGACTCTCAGGTGAGACAGTCAGGTGAGTGACTATGGAAGTAGCCCTAGTGGTGCTGGAGCTGGAGATCGCCGTGGGGACGTCGACCTTGACGATTCTGACAAATGAAGACGTTGACACCGATGAATACCCGTAAGCCTGGCAGTGGCCACACACCCCGTGGCATCTCCCAACCTTTTTTCTCTTCTCTCAGCTTCACTCTTTCCTCCTTTCTGTTCCTGCCATCCACTGTCTTAGTTTCACCTTGGCTGGTTTTCGTGTCTGGGAATAGGTCGTTGTTTTTCCTTACCAAGCCTGGAGCTTTTCGAGGAAGGACTCTGTAACAAGCCAATGAACAAATGCATCCGAGTCTTTATGGGTTCCCCACTTCTTCTGCCTTTAGCATCTCTAAGGGGGAGGGACAGCTGCCCCCTCCCCACCAGCATGGCCGCACGGCGCAGGTGGAAGAGCCCTGCTTAACTCGCCGGACACACATCACTCCTGCGCACCCCTGCAAAGGTCAAGGGGATCCCGTCTGGAAGGGACGGATGGACCCACAGAGCTTTCGGAGCTGCAGTCAACTAGGGGGAGAAGGGGGAAGCCGTGGCTCGTATTCCGGGTGCCGCGCCAGCCACGCTGCAGGGGCCAGCGTGGCCCACGTGACCACAGGATGCGAGGGTCCCAGCGAGAGACGCTCTGCTCCCCCAGCGGTCCCCCTGGTTCCGCGCCTCGCCCAAATCTCTCCGCCACGACTCATTCTCTTTCGGTGAAAAGTGGGGGTACGCAGCTCTTGTGTGACGGCGCGAGCGATCTGCCTTCCACCCGCGTCACACTGCTTCCCACCGACGCATCTGCCCCAGAGCCCCGCCCTCATTTTCCAAGGCGGGAGTTTCGGTTAGGTTGTTTCTTCTTTACTGCCAGGCTGGCCTTCGCGACACAAACCGCTGAGCATCCGTAGCTCAGTCTGCAGTACGAAGTGCCCAGATGTCGTGACATTAAAAACACTCCCATTCATTTGCAACATGGCCCACACTCTACCCACTTGAGATGAGAACTATTTGGAGGGATTGTCCATGCAAGATGTGCGAAAGGAATGGCTTGTTTATCCAACATCATCCCCCCTCCCACCTCTAGGCTATATATGAAAGAAGATAAGAGTTTAAATGAAAACTACTCAGGTTACATTTGGAGGGGGGAGGCTTCCAAGGAAAGGCAGGTAGGAAGGGGTGAAGGGATGCAGTTGGAGAGCTTGGCAATTGTCCCTGAAACTGGGTGACACAGAGACTGACAGCTGACTGCACGGAGGCACATCCCAGCGTGAGATGTAGGAAGAACGACACCAAGAGACTGTTTATTCGTGGAGGGTGCAGAGCCAGGGAAGGGTGTAAAGCAAGGGATGTGAAACAGAATCTTTCAGGCAGCGGGACAGACTATGTTTTGGAGGTAGGGAGACCAGTTAGAAACCCACAGTTCAGAAGACAGATGAGGAAGGGCTAAACTGAACTGAGGCAGTGGCAACAGACAGAAAAGGGTGGGGCCGGGTCTGAGAAGAAAATAAGAGAGATGAATCCAAGAGCAATAACCATCAGAGGAAGTTTTTATTGTTATTATTCAATTCAAAAATATGTAAAACCCTCTAGAGAGGGGATGTATTGAGAGCCATTATCAGTCATTAACACTTTAGCATGAATTAGCTGATTCACACATGGAACAGTCGAAAATTAGTAAAAGCAGGGTTCTGAAGAAACTGGTGGGGAAAGGAAAATATACCACCAGGGAAATGAAAACCTAGGTGGGAACTAATCTGAACACCTGCCAGGAAGAAAGGATGCGGACAGAAGAGGTGTGAACGCATGTCAGACAGACTGGAGGTCTGGAGATTTGAGTTTAAGTCTCTGTCCTGTCCAGAACCTACCAGCCCCAGCTAAAATACAGCCAGCTCATCAGCTTTCTGTCTTCTTAAACTTAGTTTTCTCTCTTCGCAGGGGAACTTGACTGGTCATAACGGGTAGAAAAGGAGAAGCACAAGAGACAGGTGGGGAGAATAAGCGAAGCTAAGAAGTGATATCGTCACCAAAATCCCATTCATGGACCTCAATTTCCACATCTGTCCAGTGGAGGGACAGCAGTTGCCTCACTATTACAAGGAGCTAATCCCACACCTCGGAGTGTTCTTAACCAAAAGGGTTGAGCAAAGTCTTGTGTTCTTTTTGTCACCCAGTAGCTATAGTCTCATTTTTTAACTTGGTTTTCCCAGCTCTAAAATGTGAAGAATAAGGCCACACGCGGTTGCTGCAGAGATTAAATGTGTGTAAATACACAGCACCTAGAACAAAGTTTGGCATGAGCGAGCACTCTATAAACAGTAGCTTTCTCACTCTGCTGCTACCACCGCCACCGTCACAGATCCACCTGGGTCCTGGCGCTCGGCAGACCGTCCACGCGTGTGTGTGCTGGGCTGGGCTGGCCTGCTCGTCAGCGTGGCACGTGGTGGGCGAGCTCAGATCCCAGACCCCCTGCCCTCACTGTGCGGGCTACTCAGAACCTCAGCTTCCCCGACAGTCCAAACGGCTCTGAAGAGGCCCTTTCAGGAACAGAACTGGGGAGTTCTTCTGGTACCTCTTTTCTAACTCCTCCCCCTCTAAAGTCAGACTCATTGCCAGCAGGACGCCCCTCTCCAGCAACAGCTGCCATTCTAGTGGACTTGGCCCATGATAACCTTGGGTCAGATCAAGAGTCCAATGTCAGTTGATTCTAACAGGACATTTCCCCCAGAGATCCAGATCCACCCATCTCACGCCCAGTCCAGCATTTCCAACACTGAATGCAGGATCCCGCTTCGATCTGCAGGCCCCGCCCAGCACCCCGTCTCCACCAATGGCACCACAATCGTCTCCTTGGTGAGCCGGAAACCTTATTCTTTGCACTTCTCCATCCCTCACGATTCGCCTGGGCAACCACCATTTATTGAGGACCTCCTGTGTCAGGCACCATGCCTGGCATGGGGGTGGCAATGGTCCCTGCCCTCCTGGGGCTCACAGTCAGATGAGGTACACAGAAGTGAAGCAAGGATCACACAAATGACATAATCCAACTTGTGATATTGAAATGAAAGGTTAGGGTGCCCTATGCCTATATAAAGACTGGCCTGATCTCATTCAAGAGAAACAATTTATCTTAGATCTGAAGGACGAGCGAGGAGGGTTGGATGTGGTATGGGTAGGGTGGGGTGGGATGGGGTGAGGGTGGAGCATACTGCAGCAGACAAAGCAACAAGAGATGGAGCTACCCGGACTCATGAACAGAGATGGAGCTACCCGGACTCAACCCACCAGACCAATATGGCTGGAGAATGGGCAGCAAGGGACAGAGGCTTGATTTGAGGCCAGAGGGCCAGGTCAGGTTTGGTGGTGAGGACCTTGGGGGCCCATCAAAGCTCTGGAGCTTTATTCTAAGGGCAGTGGGAAGCTGCTAAACAGATGATCAGCTCTCGTGTGCATGTAAATAATGCCACTCAAGATGCAAAAGGAGAACTACCAGGCCTGGAGCAGGTGGGGAGACCCAACAGGAGGCTGTTGCAGGAGATGAGGTAGGAGAGTACGGTTTGGAGCAAGGGAATGGTGGACGTAGAGGGACGTGGGCAAACTGGAGCCCACCTGAGGAGAGGAAATCCGCTGGACTACATTTCCCATCTTCCCTTGCAGCCAGGTGTGAGCCTGGGACTAAATGCAGGTCATGGGGACACGAGCAGAAGCCATGTGAACATCTAGCTCACGCCATAGGGAAGGGCACGACCTCTTTGCCGCTGTTCTGGAAGAGAACTGGCTGGAACAGCGACAAGATGATGGGAACTGGAGCAACCATCCTAGAGGAAGAGGCGAAAGCTGCTTACACAGGAGAGCAACGGCACACACTTGACAAGGAGCCTGGCCCCCGTGGTTTTGCAGCCACCATACCAGCCCCGAGGTGGCCGACGTGAACCCTCAGGTGAGAGAAAGCGGTAATCTTCTATTTCATCTGGATTCTGCTGTTTTGAGTTTCTGTGACAGCTGCTTAATCAAATCTTGATAGATAAAAGAGAATTAGATATGCAAACAGGGACTAGGGAGGCAGCGCTGCCCTCAGGCCTCTGGTTTACACCCCTGGATGGTGTTGGTCAAGTCCCCTCAGACAGGGAACCCTAGCAGGGGAAGAGGCTTCAAGGTAGAGTGAAGTGGGGGTGGCTCAGACCATGGACTTGACTTGGGCAAGCTGAGTTTGAGGTGCCTTAAGAGGAAACAAGAAGAGAAGTCCAGAGAGCAGGTAGGGAGCTTAGAAGAGGGATCAGTGTCGGAAGAAAGTGTCATCAGAGGACGAACTGGTTCTTGACCCTGACCGCACAAGAGCATCTAAAAAATCCCGATACCTGGGCCCAAACCCAGAGATTCTGATCTGCCTGGGACGGGGCCTGGTGTCAGTCAGCATTCTTCGTAGCTCCCCAGGTGATTCTCACTGTCAGGTGCAGCCGGGGACGAGAGCCACTGGTGTGGATGGTGGTGACCGAAACCACAGGGGTGGACGGCGGCCGAGGGAAGGCGTATGGAGTGAGAAGAGAATCAATCGGTCAGCAGGTCACATTGACTGCGGTCCCTCTCACACTTCCTGGGCCCCGCGGGGGGATGAGAAAGAGCAGATAACACACAGCCACTGCCGGCCATCCCCGTCACAGTCCTCACAGGGAGAGCGGACAACCAGACTGGAAGCACAATCGTCCTCTCAGATGGGATTTGGAGTGGCAAAACTGGTTCTTCTCCCTCCCACCCCGTCCTTTCCTCCCTCCTTCCTGGGACCACCTGTCTGCCACTCAGGGAGCTGCTCTGGCCTTCACAGCTGACCTGCTAGAGAGGGGGCTCCATCCGCCCTCCTGGGAGGGAGCGCTGCCCAAGGCAACTCCACGAGATGTCACGGCAGCCGGTTGCCCTGCCCGCCAGTGCCAGGCCAGGCCGCACTGTGAGCACACGCCCTAGTGAGTCCTCCGGGCACCTACCGCCTTCTTTCTCTCCAGCAATTTTGCTTTGCTGGGCCTCAGCTTGCCCTTCTGTTAAACAGCACGGCTATATTCCAGCAGTTCCCAACCTTTTCGGCACCAGGGACCGGGGCCTCTATGAGAATCGAATGCCTGAGGCTCTGAGGTGGAGCTGAGGCAGTGATGCCAGCGCTGGGGAGCGGCTGCAAATACAGATGACACTTCACTGCCTGCCCACCGCTCACCTCCTACTGTGTGGCCCGGTTCCTAACAGGACACGGACCGGTACTGGTCCGCACCCAAAAGTTGGGGACCCCTGCTCTATTCAGCCCTACCAAGGCAGTACCCTCTGAGCGAGCCTCAAAGTGTTCAGTGAGATGAAAAGAGTGTACGGAGCACTTTTCTCTGCCCCTCCCCCGTCTGCTGTTCCTCACATCGGCTGAGAGGAAGGGCCAGGGAGGGAGGCAGCGAGATACGGGGCACCCGGAAATCCCTTCTGCTCTTGGACGCTTATAGAGGGACAAGCTTGACACGAGCTAGAGCCCAAAAGGAAAAAGCCCATAGCATTCAAGTCGGGAGGCGCCCACACAGCTTGCGAGGGCGGAGGCGGTGGGAACGGACGGCATGCAGACAGCCCCACCAGAAGGTCGCCCCAGCCCCAGCATTTCTTAACAGCAAACATTTCCATCCGTCTGCCAGATAGATCCCCACAGCACGTGGCCAGGGTCTGCTCTGGGAGGCCGAGGTGGACGGCGCCACGGGTCAGCCTGACCCGGGTTGCGTGTCTACACTGCCACACTCTACAAGACACCGGGCAAGTTCCTGAGTGCTTTCAGTTCTGAGCCCTATAAACGACTTAGTATAAAGCCTAGAACGCAGCTGTAGGCAATGGTAAATATTAGCTGCCTTGGCCGTAAACAGGATTATAACAAATTCAGACGGTCGGGAGTTAATACGGAAAAGGCCTGACCGAGGCGCTGAGTGCGTATCGGTTGGTTCCCTTTCTTCCACCACGTGCAAGCAGACTGGAAGCACAATCGTCAGTGCCGGGCAGGTGCACCTTCAGTGCCGGACAGGTGCGGAGCAGGGCTGCCGGTTCTTTGTGACAGTGAGGTCGGTGAGGCCGTGGGCTGTCGGGGGATCGGGCTTTGAGAACCGGCTCCTGTAGTGACCGTCTACACGGTGAGGAGCCAGGTACTCCACCTGGGGTGCCAGGAGCAGATGTGAAAGGTCCTACAGGGGGCCAAGAAGAATGGTCTGACACAGGGCCAGTCCACGGCCTGTGGGTGCGGGGGGAGGGAGCCCCTGGGGCAGGAAGTCAGCGAGAATGAGGGGGTAGAGGGAAAAGGACAGGCCACCAGAAAGTGTTTCCTAGCTGTGAGGGTAGATGAATGAATGGCATCTTGGAGCCCACATGCCCCTGGCTGAGCCTAGAAACCTGGCCAGCTTGGACAACTGGGTGCTAAGGCTGCTGCCCTTCCCCGAGGCCGGGGCGGCCCGTCTTGCCTGTGGGAGATGCTCGCCCAGTGCCTGGCCTGTGGCCACCTCCCAGCGCCCTGAGGTGGAGGGTTTTTCCAGGGCCAGCTGCAACCTACGCCCACAGTCCGCTCACCCAGAAGAGCCAGCAGGGCCGGAGAGCTCGCAGGCGTCCTCCAGGCACCCTACCCCGAAGCCCTGCGCTTCCTCGTCTGTCTGACCCTGTCCCCCTAGATAATAAGACAGGGTCCCAAATCGCGGCCACGTCTCCTTGTCCTCTGTCACCTCCCTGTAGGGCGTCCCTCGCCTCCCTGCCCCCAGGACCTGGCCCGCCTTCTCGGTGGCCCGGCGTGTGGTGGAGCCCAGCCACAACGTGGAATGCCCGCAGTGGATGGAAGCTCGGGGTTCTCAGAGAGGATGCCCACCTGAGCCCAGGGTCCCTGAGGCCCCCCGGAAGCGTGGGGGCCTTTAAAACTCTGGGCCAGCGAGCTGGTCTGCCCGGCTGCAGGCTGAGTCTGGTCTGGCAGTGGCCAGCCTCAGGGGGTGAGGGGAGGCAGCGGCTGCCTGGTTGATTCAGAGCCCGGGGCACTATCAGTTGAGGCTCCTGAAAGTACTGTCATGTGGATGGAGCTCTACTATCATTTGTTGCACAGATCACACCCAGAAGGCACCCTAAGCCGCACCGACCCAACCCCCTCCTTATACAGACAGAGTAATAAAGCCACTGACGGCAGCGCTAACCTGCTGGGTCTAGAAGGTGCGGCCGCGGTTCCCTCGTGACCCTGCAGGAGGCCCCTCCATCCACACAGTGACACTCGGTCACAAAGCCCGTGGCCTTGCCAGCCACCCCTGCAGCAGGGCACGCTCCTTCTCAGCGGGCCAGCCACGATCCCCACCAGGGCTGTTAGCCTCTGACAATGGCCTGGATGCTCCCTTTTACTAAGGACACCTGGTGGCCCGGTGGCCAGCCTCACGGGCCCAACGGCTTGGGCAGCGGAATCCCAGCCAGAGGCCGCCCTTGTTAACAACACCCCCCAGCCCCACTGAACAGCTCCCCAAGGGTGTGAGCAATGACCAGCAGATCCCGACAGCCAGCAGAAGCCAAAGCAATTGCATTGCAGAAATCCATGAAAAAGCATGGATTTTTTTTTTTTTTTTACTGCGCTCAGAGTCTTTAATTTCCTGTGTTTGCCCCCAAAGGGCTTTTACATCGACAAAGCACTTGGTTCTGTGGGCAGTGCGGTTGAAGAGAAGCTGCTGATGGAGAGATTAGTGATCGGGAACAGGCAGGGGCTGGAGCTCCGGGGGGCTGGCTCTGAGGAGAGGTAGGAGGGCCAGGCCAGGCGTGGGCCAGGGGTGGGGGTGGGGACGAGGCACGAAACAGCCAAGAGTGGGCGGACTGAGGGCGGAAGCCAGGTTGGGCCACGTGGGGTCAGGAGCCAGGTGGCCGCAAGCAAGTTGCCAAACCGGAAACAACTCCTCCTGACAAGTGACTCCTGGAGCCGGAGGCCTTTCAAATCAGCTGGAAAAGATAGGGAATTAGGGATGGGGGCCAGCTGGAAGCTTCTAGAGCCAAGCCGGAGGCAGGCCTCGGGAAGCTCAGATCAGAGTCTCTACTTGTCCCTCCCCATGTGTCCTGAGCTCCAGACTCGGTCGGAGCCCTGAGCTGAATCGGTGGCTGCTGCATGCAGGAGCCAGGTCTGCCCTGGGTGAAGGAAGCAGGAGTAGCTTGCGAAAGACAGAGCTGATGGGTGTATGAGAGGGTAGGGGGTACAAAGAAGCATTTTCCGTTTTCGGCGATAGAAATGATGGGGTCTGTTCAGCTTAGCTACGAAGAAGAACCGCAGGCTGCCTTTGAAGCAGCCAGGATGGCAGTCGGGGTGGCAGGACTTCCTGTCTGCCAAACGAAACGAGCTGCCTGGGTCACCCTTCCCACACCCCCACCTTCCTCTCACCTTAGCCGGGGCCACTTGACACGGTCCCTCGCTGCTCTTTACGGGAACCCGAGGTGCCCAGCGCCGGAAACTCGAACTGCAGGGCTCCAGCCCCAAGTGAGCCCAGATGCCCTACCTCAGACCAGCGCGTTCTCCCGCTGTGCTGGTCCAAGTGGCTAGAGGCTCGCCGGCTCTGGGGTGAGCCTGGACATCGACCCCACCTCCCTTTGGATGCCTCCTCCTCTTCCTGCCTACGCCCAATGCAACCTTCTCTCCCATGTCCGCACTTTCTCTACCTGCTGCTGACCCCCAAATGCCTCTCTCCATCCCAAACACCTCACTGCAAGCCCAGCGGCCTCTCACGTCTCCAGCTGGTGTCTGCTGTCGCCTCACACTTAGCAGGAACCACCCAGAGGCCTGAGCGCCCCTTCCCGACCGGCTTCCTCCTCTGGCGGCTCCATCTCCGTGAACGTGAACGGCACCGCCCTCCACCTGCCGTTCAAAGTAGCTCCTTCGTGAAGCGGTTGTGAAAATTCAGTCAAACGCTCTATTTAAGAAAGAACGATACTTGGCACAGAGGAAGCCGTTTAATCGAGGTTATCACTATCCTGCTCAACACCATCCAACGGAAATACGATGCGAGCTACAGAGGAAAGCCGTGTGTCGAATCTCAAATTTCCTAGTAGTCCCATCCAAAAAATTAAAAAGAGCCAAGTGGCGTTAACTTTAACGATACCTTTTATTCAACGCGATACAGCAAAAATGTGGTTTTACCGTGCAATCGATATAAAATATGAATATTTTATGTTATTTTCATTGTACCAAGTCTAAAATCCGGTGTGTGTTTTGCACACACAGCACTTCTCAGTGGACCCCAGTCACCCTTCACCCTTGAAGGCCCTGTGGGGCCCGGGGCCGCGGCATCGGCCGGGGCGGGTCTCGTGGTCCTGAGGCTTCCATTCTTCTACAGCTGTCCCTCTGCGCCAGCGACATTCTGGGCGAGGGGTGGAGCCAGACGTGGAAGCCAGAGTATATGCAGGAAGAGCCTGAGGTGAGCGCAGAGAGCCTGGGTTATTCGGAAGGAGGGCCCTGGGGACACTAGCCCTTGGGTGAGGGTTGCCGCCCTTGGCACTGTGGCACGCTGGGCCAGATCGCGGGGGGCTGTCCCGAGTACCGCACGATGCTTGGCAGCATCCCCGGCCTCCTCCCACAAGACGCCAGCATCCCTCCCCTCCTGCCTAGATTTCCTCTCGCGGTGCCCGTGTCCTGGGGGCGGGGTGAGGAGCCACTCCCGCTTGGGGATCATCGTTCTTGAGTCTCTTACACTTAAGTTCCTCGAATGACGTCTCACGGCACTGGGGATAAAGTCCAAACGCCTCACGGTGCTGGCAGAGTCCCGACGCCTGGCCCCTACCTGCCGGGCACACCTGCCCTCCCCCAGGCCCCCACCACGCTCCAGGCCTCCCAGCCGCCTTGGGGCTGCTGAACTGGCCAAGTCCGTTCCCTCCATGTTCCCTCCATGGGGCCTTCACCCGGCGACTCCCTCTACTCGCCACGCTTTCCCCTTGCCCTTTGCTCTGCTGAGACTGACACTCAGGTCTCAGCTTAAGGCTCAATGAGCGCACCCCCCCACACAACCTGTCTCTCCCTGCCCCACCCTATCATCGCCCCGTAGCGTAGGTCTCTGCACGGCCCCCCGACACCCCGCTAGGCCACTCTTGTCCGTCTCCTCCCCCTGAAGCATAGGCTCCAGGCCCGCAGGGACCTCGTCTGCCTTGATCAGCGCCGTCCTCCCAGCACCAGGAGAGAGCCAGGCAAAGAGAGGGTGCCCTGGGTTAGTATTTGCTGAGGGAACTGGTGCCTGTGCCGCGCTGGCCCCCAGGCCTCAGCTAGAAGCCACCGAAGCGTCCCCACGCAGCCGTGCCAGGGGTCGTCGCCCTCGACTCAGAGTCACGGCATCTCCGGCTCTGGCCCGGCTGGCGGCTGGGATGGCAGCTCGGGTTCCGGGCCACGTTTCGATGGTCCGCGGTGGTGGCGGGGAGCAGAAACCCACCCGCCGTGGGGCCGCGTCCGCCCAGGGCGGGCTGCTTCATCCCGTTCACACAGAGGGGCCCGTGCCCGTCTGGCGGCCTGATACCGCCCGGTGCCCGGTCCCAGCGGACACCCCGCTGTGGCCGTGTGGTCCCTTCTGGTGCTCTAGGCCCCGCCAGGCCCTGGGGGACCCGGCCTGGATGGGAAATGCCTGGATCTCTGCTCTGGGCCTGCGGCAGCACCTCCTTCCCCTGCCCTGGTCTGCGGATGCTGAGAACTGGCCCCCAGCAGCCGTCCCCAGGGTGCGCTCCTCTCTCGACTACCCCCAGGGCCAGCTTCAGCTTCCATGTCACCCCGGACAGGGCGGGGATGGTGGCCGTAACGCAGGGGTGACGACAGCCTGAGAAAGAACTGCCCGGCCACCAGGCCCTGCAGATCCTGGAGGAGGCAGAGGGGCAGGCGGACAGAGGGACAGGCGGACAGAGGGACAGGCGGACAGAGGGACAGGCGGACAGAGGGACAGGCGGACAGAGGGGCAGGCGGACAGAGGGACAGGCGGACAGAGGGACAGGCGGACAGAGGGACAGGCGGACAGAGGGACAGGCGGACAGAGGGACAGGTGGACAGAGGGACAGGCGGACAGAGGGGCAGGCGGACAGAGGGACAGGTGGACAGAGGGACAGGCGGACAGAGGGGCAGGCGGACAGAGGGACAGGTGGACAGAGGGACAGGTGGACAGAGGGACAGGCAGACAGAGGGGCAGGCGGACAGAGCAAAGCCAAAGGCCCGTGAGCAAGACACCTCCAGCGTCCTGCGGGGCAGCTGGGGCCGCCCTCTGAAGACCGCTCGGGGCCCACCCCACGGGCCTCTGACGTCCCGGCTCTTGTCTCAGGCCGTTAGTCCGGAGGTCTAGAGATCGACACCCCCTCCCCCTTTTGATATGTGGGGAAACCGAGGCCCAGAGCCGTGAGATTCCAAATGGGGTGTTCCGGAGAGCAGGGTCGTTGCGAGGGCACTGTTCGGAGGGGGAGGGAGGCGGAGGGCAGCCAGGAACTGCGAGCTACTTTCCCAGGCCCCCTCCCGCCCTCACTGGGCCTTTGTCGGATTTGCTCCCTGCGACAGCTGGGGAGGCTGAGCCTCGTCCTGGCTCCTGCCATCAGCCATCGCTGTGTGACACTAAAGATGTGTGTGGAGCCAGGCCTGGGCAGCGAGCTTGGCAGGCGGCTCGGCGTTGCCTGGGAGACCGCGGAGGAGAAAAGCTGCTCCTCCCGGCGACTGGCGACTTGAGGGACAGATGGCTGGTGGTCCCACAGGTGCCTCTCCCGAGGGCCACAGCCTCCCGTGCACTCCGCTGGGGTCTCCCAGGCAGCCGGGAGGCAGACGGGAAAGCTTAGATGTGGGGAGTAGAGTTCCTGGCTCAGTGACACACGAGGGTCTGTGGGGAGGGGTGAGGACACAGCCAGAGCCCTGCCTCCCAGCCCTGGGCTCTGCCCACCTCCTGGAGCTGCAAACTCAGAGCACGCGGCTGCCGGGGGGGCCACTGCTGTCTGAGGCCAGGCCCCCCGCCCCGACCCTTTGGAAAGCCTTGCTCTCTGGAGCAGCCAGAATGTGTGGCTGCAGAGTGAGGGACAGGAGCTGGGCTCTGCTGGGCCCTGACTGGGAGCCAGAGGAGGGGCGCTGAGCTGGAGCAGTGGGGCCTCAGACAGGGGCCATCCACCCTCTTCCTTCCGTGCAGGAGGAAATCGGTGTGTGCTGGGTGGGGGGAGAGGGCCAGGACTTCGGAAGGGCTCTCTGGCCGGGTCCCCTCCTTGGAGCTGGAGAAGCAGGAGACCTCCAGAGACCCGTGGTGCAGGGGCGGGGGCAGGAGGGAGGCACCCATGTCCCCAAGGTGACTGTGGCTGTTTAGCTGAAGGTGATTCTCAAACAGACATTCCTCAGCCCTGCTGTGCTTAGTGCAAAAGGCTTCCGGCCAAGTGCTTAAAAACGCTGAGCAGGGCAGGGCCCTGGGTGCAGACCCTGGAGCAGGAGAGGAGCTCACCTGCTGACGGAGCCCCCAGAGGCTGGTGGGTGCTGCCCCACCCACCCCTCCCTCCAGTTTGTGGGCTGGTGATGAGCAAACACCCAGCCTGGGCTGGAGTCTGAGGCTGGGCCTTTCAGGGTTGTGGGGGCCGCTGGAGGTGGGGCCCCCAGCCAGGCTCTGGAAGCCATGGAAGTCGGCTTGAGAAGGGGAGGGAGAGGGGACAGCCCCCTCCTGTGAGCGATCTGGAAACACCCAGAGCAGCTCCAAGCAGATCGTGGGAAGTCTCAGGGGACGGCAGGAATTAATGAGGAGGCAGCCAGGCAGGCTCTCGGGTCCGGTAACTGAGCGAAATCGCCCCACAGCCTTCTCCTCCTCCACGTGGCACACGGAAACCCCCACCTGCTGGAGGTTGTCGCCCAGTCAGCAGCGTCTGCTCCTGCTCCCGAGAGCTGCCTGCAGCCCCGGGGCCTCCCACCCCCAGCCCCCGCCTGCTGCTGCCGGAGCTGTCAGCCCAACTCCCAAACAAGCTGATTATCCCCATCTGGGGAAAACAAAACATGTCAGCAGCTCCGCGGAGAAGAGGCCTGTCTTCTCAGTGAGAAGGAAGCTGAGGAGAACTCCCAGCTCTGATCTGTAGTAGGGAGTGAACAAGCGTGCCCCGGGGGCTGTCTTAGCCTGGCTTTCTCCTGAAAGCCACATCACCTCCTCCGAGAAGCCCTCCGGGCCTAGACTGACCTTGCCCAGGCTCACCACAAGTTTTCACTGAGCCCTCCCAGGGTCCGCGGGGGGATGGTCTTCAGTCACTTTTCTCCTGCACAGCCCGAGAGCTTTGGTCTGTATTTCAGGAGTGGACCGTTAAGTGTACGGTTTGTGGCTTTGTGGGAATTTTGGGAATGGCTCCGGCCTGAAAGGTTTGCAGACGCCTCCAGAAGGAACTGTGGCTCCCAGTTGAATGGGGTGACCTAGGCAAGGGATGCAGCAGAGTTGCAGATCCAGCTTGCCTCGGTTTGGGGTGAAAAATTCACGACTTAGGCCTTCCCACAATCTGCTGGACCCCTGCCCCCAGGATTGCCTGGCCTGGGTTCCCTCCCCCAGCGGGTGCCCGTCGACCTATCTGGCATGCCTAAATGTCCTCTGGGGTGGCCGTCCTTCAAAACGCAGCCACACCAAACCGAACCAAGCCCCAACCCTCCCAGGTTAGACGGCCCTCAGCCCCCAGGCAACTCTGTCCCTCCACCTGGCAGAGCGTTCATCTGAGGGGACACCTTCCCCCTGCTCTGTCCAGCCCGGGGGCTCTGTGGGTCGGGGTAATGTCACCGTGTCCGTCTGCTCAGGAACTTCAGGGAAATAAGAAACAGTGACAGTTTCTCTGTCCCGACCTGTGTCCATCTGTGTTCGCCGCTGCCGTCTTCACCCCAAACTCTCAGGAGGGTCCCTTACGTGACCCATCACCTGGAGCCCTCCCGCCAGCCTCTCTTGGAGGGGAGCTAAGGTACTCTGAACAGCTCCCCCGACGTGCCAGGTGAGTGACAGCGTTTTACACGTCGATCTGCTCTAACACGCACGGCGCCGTGCTGTGCCCGGCCTGCTCCCCACTTCACAGACGTGAAAACTGAGGTTCAGAGAAGATACAGGTCCTGGGCGGCAGAGCAAGGACCTGAGCTCCGAGCCTCTTGCTTCCCGAGCCACAGGCTCTTTCCTCTCCAAGGACCAAGCCTCAGGCAAGAAGCACTGCCCCTCCCGGGGTGGACACTCGCATGAGCTCACTGCAGCCCCGCCGTGTCGTCACCATCACCGGCTAATCGCTAAGGGGCGCATGCTCTGTGCCCGGTGCCGTGCTGAGTGTTTTGCGAGAACTGATACATGATCGATCTCACAACTCTTGGAGGTTGGTGCTTTTGTAATCTTCCCATTGCAGGTGAGGAAACCAAGGCACAGAGAGGTCAGCAAACGTAACTAAGGCTGTGGCTAGTACGTGGCAGAGTCCATAGTCTTGATTACATTCAGGCCAGAGATTTAGGGACTGTAGCTAGCCAACAATGCCCGGGTGGCACCTACCAGACGGCCCCCTCCCCCTGTACTGCACAGTACGGGGTGCCACTCTCCTCCCCCGCCTGCCTACAGCTCCTGAGGGTGGGTCCAGACTCTGCTACCGTGACTCCCCACTCTGACTGTGAACTTGACTCCCCACTCTGACTGTGAACTTGTCAAGGGCGGGGCCAGATGAACGCTGTGCCCTTATCCTCTCTCATTTCCTCCCACAGGGGAGCAGAGATCAGAGCTGAGCAGAAAGGGAGCCTAATGACTTTACATATGCATTTGCATTTACCCTGCCAGCTCCCAAGCAGATGAAAGGTGGCTCAGAATATTGAGACGCATAATTAGGACAATACGATTATTCTTTAAAACAGAGCTGTCAGAATCCAGTCAGCCACCAGGAAGATGGAGTTCCTGCAGGCGAGGCGGCTGGTGGGACCCAAGCTGGGATGCAGGAACAGGGGTTCGTGTCCCCGGCTTTGCCACAAACAACCTCAGCCAGTCGCTCCTCCTCCTTCAGTCTTAGTGTATCTGTCTGTGAGGTGAGTAGGCCCCATATACCGTCCAGAGACTGGAGCTGATTAAGTTTTTCTAACGGTCGGAGTCCCAGGGGTTACTCAAGCATGCCAGCGGCCACTGTGATATGGGCACGTCACCCTCGCAGCCATCAGAATGACCATTTTCATATGTTTTATTCCTGGTGCTTCTACTAAAAATGTTTGGAAAACTACACCAGACGAGACCTTCTCTAAAAGTCCTATGTGTTTAAAGCCGTCGACCTCTCCCCATGCTGCGGGCCCACCTACCCACACCACACCTCTGTCCCAGGCATAGCCAGGTGGTCCCAGGAGGATGTTTGAGCCCAGAGCATGGGATACTGGTGCCCCTTGGGGAGGGGCCTGCAGTCCATAAACAGCAGCTGGGGTCCCCTCTCTCTCTCTCTGGACAAGAGCTCGCCTTGGACCTATAAGCCCTGAGGCTTGTGCACCCATCGGTCAGGGAGGCTCCACGGGGCCTTCCTGCTGCGGCAAGTGCCGAGGACACTGTCTCCCCGAGGAGGGACGTCAGGCGGGAGGGCAGGCGGGTAGCCCAGATGAGCCGCTGTGCTCCAGCAGGGACTGGATGTTCCAGCCACAGCAGCTCTGGGGATGACTCAGCTGCTGCCCAGACCGCCAGGTGCTCCCTGCGGGGACCTCGGAAGCTGTGCTCTCCGCTCCCCAGCACCTGGGTGCTGGCTGCCCCCCTCAGCCATCGGCCTGACTCTGGCCACTGATCTTTGATGATCACCGTGGCAGGGTGGGTGACACAGAGCCACCCACTCTCCCAGCCGGTGTTCCAGTGGCCAGCTTGCTGGTACACTTTTTCACCTCAAAGTCTGGTCCCAGGCTGAGCATCCCGCAAAAGCCTGGCCTCTCTAAGCTCAGCCGTGGGTTATTCGTGCAAGGGATCTGAACTGCAGCGCACAGTTCAGGTTCGGTCTGCATGGCACCCCTGCACCTCTGGAAAGAGAGTCCGACACTCAGGCCCGTGGCAGTCTAGTGTGGGAAAGAGGGCAGGACGGCCAAGAGGACAGACGGCCGAGACCCAGGACAAGGGAGCTGGGAGAGGGTAGACATGCTGCGTAGTGAGCTTCTTCATCCCGGGAGCACAAGACGGAAGGCCTCCCTGGGCTTTGGGGACCCAGAGTAGTGCACCCCCCATTCCTTCCGGGACAGCTTGCAGACCCCAGCTTACCCAATGGGTGTTAGCAGCAGCGGACCAGACTTAGTTCTGGGGTCCGGACTCTTCCCAGGCCTTGGAGGCCCCCATGACCTCCTGCCAGCCGCAGGCCCCACCACACTCCCGATCTGCAACCCTGGACGCCTGTGACCATGCCCTTGGCGTCCTTGACCCCACTCATTACCACTCCTCCTTTGCCTCCCCTTAAATGACAGTGCACTTGGGCTTGACCCTCGTCCCACTCTGAGCAGAAACTCTTTGGCAGCACTTAGCAATCTCTGTGAGAGGGGACAGAGATGTCACCCATGGGCTCTGCTATTCCTGCCAGCCCCCCAACACCCAGCCACCTGAGCGACGTTCTCTGTCCACTGTCTATTTGCCAACTGGACCAAGTCCCTCATTGGAGCCCCAGCCTGTCACCCGACCATCTCCCGGACTGTTCCACGTCGATGCCTGACGAGCACTTTGCACTCACGCAGTCCAAAATCAAGTCCATCCCTGTGTTACGTCACCGCCATTCCCCCCAGCCCAACTCCCAGAACCGGAACCTAGGTAGGAGAGTCACTCTGCGTAGATCACTCCCATCCAGCCGTAACAGGCCCCAGCCCGGGCCTCATCTGCATTAGGAAGCTTTGCGCCCCTCCTGTCAGCCACAGGAAGTCCCCGAGCCAGGGGACCTTCGCCTGTTACCTGCTGCAGTATCCCCTCAACTGCTCACCAGGCCTGTATGCCCACCCACTCTTTAGCCAGGGTTAGAGAGCGTGTGCCACCGGCTCATCTGACCGAGCCATGCTCTTGTTCCGAAACCCTCGATGGCTCCCTACTTCCCATCGCATCCCGTCTAACACCCTCAGCCTGAGGGTCTCCACTCCAGCCTTCCCCGACCCGACCCGACCGGGTGGAGGTTTCCTGCCCCTCCCCCTTCCTGCCTCAGGTGGATTTTAACTCCGCGTCAACCAGCACAAGACAATACCTCCGCCTGAGAGCTCCTTGGCCTCAATCCCCATGTTCTGGTCAGTCTCAAGGAGGAGCTCTATCTCCCTCTTACAGGAGCCTCTCCAGCCACCCCGCCCCCACCAACCTCCCTTTTCTGAGCTCCCAGACCCCGCACGTGGAGCCCCATCCAGGGGCTTCCCGAGGGTATCACCAGGCCGCCCATCCCAGTCTTTCCAGCAGGCTGAGCAGGTGAAGACCAGGATGCAGCAGGGGGAGTCAGAGCGGGGCCCCCTTCCGTGTCTGGAGGGACCTCTCATCCCTCCACTCCTACCTGGCCTGAACAACGTTTTATACTTTCGCAGGGGTGAGGGGGGAAACTCTGGGACCCCAGTGGCCCTGGGTGGGTTTTGTACCATTTCTTCTTGGGGGGCAGGGTCTAGGAGCTGCCTCTTGCAGGGGATGGGGCGGCTGGGTCTAGGCCCCCTTGCCCCTGGCATGTACCCCTTCCCCAGGCATCGACCTGGGCCCGAAACGGTTGCTTTCTGAGGCCCCGGCAGCGCGAACATCCTCAGATTCAGAAGCTGCCCTCATTCTCTCGGCTCATCGCGTTGCTCACCGCCCTCCCTTCTTCTGGCCGTTTCAGTCCAATTTTCTCCTCAGACTTTCTCCTCAACTAGACAGGTGACCGTGCCATTAAGATCTTGTCTCTGCTATTCAGAATCAGCAAGGGACAGCGTGCATGAGACAAATAATGAGGATTTTTGGACAAGAACTAAGCAGGAGCGTCTCCTCTTCCGGTCTCCAGCCCTGAACGACACCCCTGAACTCCCTCTGAAAAGCCTGAGCTGGGAGGAGCCTTCGCTGGCACAGACGTCCCAGCTTCCCCCCGCTGGCCATGGGGCCCTGGGCAAACCGCCTGTCCTCCCTGGGCCTGCTCATCTGCACCATGGGCGTTAATAGCTTCCCCAGAGGATTCGAGGAGGGTTAGAGATATGTTTGAAAGCCACAGAGGAGCCTGTAATTGGAAAGTGTTGCTATTCCCATCTACGATCAGCGTGGCAGGCCGTCTGAGCCAGGCTCACGCTCTCCCTGCATGGCTGGGACACAGGTGACAGGAGTTAGACGTTTGCCTGTTTGTTGTCCCTGTGCCCGTTCCCCAAGGAACAATCGCACGCACGTTCCGTCTCCCAGACTTGCGGCTCTGCTTGGATCATCTCATTCAAACCTCACACCACCACCTCGAAACGGTTCTGTTGTCATCCCCCGTTTATGGCTGGGCAAACCGAGGTGGAGTGTGGTTAAGCCACAGGGCCCATGAGCAGCCGGCAGGGATTGGAGCCCAAGGAATCTGGTCCCTCGTATGAACTGTGCCGCAGTCCCTCGCCAAGCCCCAAGGGCTGAGGGAGGGAGGGAGCCTGCGTGGCCCTGGCCGGCCATGCCCCAGGCAGGGGTTCTGAGGCCCCTGGACGCCCACGACTAAGGAAGTCACTAAGCTCATCCTCCTCTGTTGTCTGTCGGAGGAGGGGAGCCACATCAGGGGGACCAGGAAGTGAGTCATGAAGCTAGCTCCCAAACAGGTAGCTTCTGCTTTGTAGGGCCAAGGGATGAGGAGTGGGCAGAGGAAGCCCCTCCCAGATTCTCCACCCCTGCCTCAGCTTCCCTCTCTCTTCCTCTCTTTCTTTTTCTCAGGTCTCCATCCCCACCTTCCTCCTCCTCCCATCTTTTTCCATCTGGTCCTGCTTCTGGATCTCTCCTCCAAATTTCTGCAGTCGACCTGCCCCTCCCCTCCCCAAAGCAGCTCCCAACGCAGACAAACAGACAAGGGCGGGATGAGAGGAGCTGGAGGGTAAGCTGTTCCCTGCTCTGCTGCAGAGAGCTCCGGCCCAGTGGCATGCTCTTGCCCTGCCCCCACCACACTGCACCCTCCTGGGCAGAAGATCTTTATCTCGAGCCTCCCACCACCGTGTTTCCTGCTGAGAGGCAGAAGTGAACTCAGCTGGCCAGAACTGGCACCCACACCCAGCCTTTCCCCCAGTACTCCCAGCCCATCTCTCGCTCCTCGCCTCTCCCCATGCCCCTTTCAGCCATTCACTCATTCACTCATTCACTCATTCACTCAGCAAACATTGGTCCAGGGCCTATTCTGTGCTAAGTACAAGGCCTGGTCTCCCAGTTGGAAGGCTTCACCCTCTCCCCTCCCCAGCAGAGCAAATTCCCCTCCATCCTAAGACCAGCACCAGAGCACCCACCTCGCACTCCTGCACCCCACATCCAACCACTGACTTGACCCTCTGGGGTCCTCGCCCTTCTCCACGGCCAGTTCTCCAACAGCGGGGCTTTGTGCCAGGACAAGGAGGATAAGGAAGAGGAGGAGGAAGTCCAGAGACCCACCAGGTGTCAAGTCCTCCCCCTCCCTCACGCCCCCCCCCCCCACTTAGCTGCTCCTCCTGCCCGCTGCTGGTGTGAGAGCAGATATGAGGGTGAGGGCAGGAGCAGGGACGTTCTGACCACCCTTGGGTGTATGGAGGGGCAGGGGAGACTTCAGGAATTAGGAGGGGGTCAGGCTCTAAAGGCTTTGCTATGGACAGGAACCCAAGTCCCCGAGCAGCTGGGAGTGGCTTTGACCTTCTGCTTGGAGCCCCCGTGAGAGTCGAGGCAAAGGTTTCTTCGCTTGCCCCTGCCCCTCCAAGGACCTGCCTGCTCCTTGCCAGCAGGAAGAAAAGCCTTATGCAAGGCATGCCACCTCTTTCCAGGACCAGGAGAGGTTACTCAAGCTCTTTAACAGATCACACCGCGGGGAAGAAGTCTGGACATAAGGCATCTGATACAGATCAAGTTCCTGGCGATAGTCCAGTTGATCAGGACCCCTGTGGTCGGGTGGTGGGCTGCAGAGTGGGCATTGCCTCCCGTGATGCGTGCTGTCTCTTTCCCCAGATAGAGTAGAGAGACTCGCCCGGTATGGGAGAGGAGGAGCCGTTTTGCCCACCTGCCGGGCTCAGAGAGAGCAAAGCCAGCTCCTGACGGTGCCAGCTCCAGCAAGACTTTCCCTCTCCTTGCCAGCCCTCCGTCCCCACTCTCCTCCCGCCCCTCCTACACCCAGGAGGGCTCAGAAGCGGGCCAGCAGGCTGGAGGCTGGCTGAACAAGAAAGCCAGCCACGTCCCCTCTTCCCACTGCAGACCTGAGCCAGGCAAGGGGGGGAGGCGGGGAAAGTGCTGTTAAATCAGTTTCGAAGTTTTAATTAACATCTTCTCTGTGACCTAAGAGCGAGCAGAAACGACATGGGAACCATCCGAGTTTTTATTTAATAACTCAGGAGAAGACTTCTCCGATAACACATTTTAAAGGGGCTGCGGGATACAAGAATAAAATTGTGTATGCAACAGACCCAAAGCCCTGCTTGTTCAATTTACACACGTAAAGCGCCCAGGCTGGTGCTTGTCGTAATAAATGTAAATGCTTATCATGCCACAGACCTCAGTCCCATCGGACCCTGACGGAACAAGGTGCTGGTCGTGTGCTCCCAGCAGCACCTGCCTCCTTGGGTTGCCTTTCTGTTTATCTATCTACCCCGGGCACCTCCAGCTACAGCCCCGCTGCTAACCCATTCGGTGCCTTTGGCCAGGCAGGTCTCTGCCCTGTCTGAGCCCCAGTGTCCCTATCTGTAGCAGGACAAGGCAAACAAGATCATTTCAAAAGGCTTGGCCCACTTTAACTGTGTAGGTGTTATCAGGAGCCCCCTCGTCTGTGATATTGAAAAGGTCCTCTCAGTCTAGGTGGGCATAAAACCATAGAGAGAAAAAAGGCAAAATTCTGGGAATTTCACATAATCTGGATTTCTGACTTCTCCTGAGCCGTCGAGCCAGCGTGTCCACGTGGCCACAGTCACCTGGAGATGGTGGGAACAGTGCCCAGTGTCCAGAAGAAAAGCTCTCCGTTCGGCCGCAGTCCCCACAGCTTCCCACGCCCCAGCCCCGCCATTCCTGCCGCCAGCTGCCATGTTATCACTGGGCGTGTGCTGCTGTTCCCATAGAAAATAATTTCTCTGTCACTGTGTCACTGTCAAGAGTGGAAAATTGAACTAAAGGGACATACATTTTAAGAGAAAAAAAAAATAGCCCAGGGAGAGTATTTCCTTGGAAAGACATCTAACCAGCAAACGCCCAGGTCCTATACACTCATTCGACCCCAGCCCAAGGCTTATAGTAACTGCGTTTGCATCCTCAGGCTCCTCCCACAGGACTCCTTGGCCCCGCCCCGTTCTCTGGCTGCGAGCCCAACAGGAGTAGGGTCCCCAGGAGTCCTCAGCCCCTGGATATTTCTCAAGGGGTCGGGGAGGCTCTCCTTCTCCTTTCCTCACTCATACTAAGCATCCTCCTCTAGGTCCAGAACCTCAGGTATCAACAGGGGAGGCCCACGTGTCCCCAGAAGAAAGAAGACTCGCACGGTGCGGAAGCCAGCTTCTGTCACCCTAACATGGCAGGCAGGACAGGGAGGCATGGGGACCCGCAGAGCAGGCCTTTCTGGGCCAGGGCGTTTCTCTCAACCCTCAGCCTCCGTCCTCTGCAGATCCCCACTTGGATAACCAGCTGATTGTGGAATAAATTCACCACCCCCCCCCCCCACACACACACACTCCAGGCCCTCTCCCTCCTGCTCTCTGCTGGAGTTGCCATGACAACCAGAGTTCACCTTCTATGCCAAAAACACTGCAAAGAACAACAAAAGCTCCACCCTCAGCTAAGAGGGAAGAGGGTGACAGAAGGAAGGGACGTGGCCCACGCTTCTTCCACAGCCCCCCGAAAGAAGTGCAGAGCTGGGGGCTGGGCGCCTGCCCCTGGGGACTGGCGCCTGCCCCCGCCAGAGGCCGGGCTCGCCAGGTGGGGGGCTGGTCTGGACCGCCTTTTCATCTTCCTTTGCTTTCCGCGTACTCACAGCTGACGCCTGTCCCAGCGGTTTCTTCACGGTGTCCATCGAGTCTGTCTCCATTCTGGGGTCGTGGGCAGAGGCCAGAGGAGGGTGGTCAGGGGCTCAGAGACCAGTCATAGCCCTGAGATGCAGGCTCAGAAGAAGCCCAGGCTCCCTGTCTCTGCCTGGCCCAGGCTGTGTGACCTGGGACAGAAGCATTTCCCTCTCTGGTGCCTTGAATCCTCCCCCAGGCTCTGTTCTCTACACACCCAGCGTGCATCCTTAAAATCCAGCTCAGGGAAGAGTCAGAATCCCATTCACACTGAGGTGTCTGTGACTGATAAGGCTTTAAACTCCTCGGGGAGTAAGCTTTTTTAAGCAAGGTTTTACCCTGAGGTACAAAAAAATGGGAAGGACAGTTGTAGAAGGACAGCTGGGGAAAGATGTGGAGAGCAGCCCCTCCAGGTGGGAGCAGGAAGTTCTAAGGGACATGTCTCCAAAACAGAAAAAAAACAAACAAACAAAAACAAAAACCTCGACCTTATAGACTACCTTAGGAGGCAGACAGAATTGAGAGCACATTCAGATGTTGTTGGAGAGTTTGGAAAGAATTCATAGTAGGTACGTGAAAACTAAGTAAGCAACAAACAAAGGATTCATAACTTCAGGAAAACGTAAGTCCTGTGGATTCCACTTCTGAAACATCTCTCAAGGGTTTTCCTCCACTGTTTCTGGGTTCCAGAGGGCCAGTCGTCAGCAGTCAGGAGACCTGAACGAGCCCATAAAGAAAGATAAGCAAAACCTACTTGAGTCTCCCCCAACGCGGAACAGGAAGGCAGGCTTGTCATCTGACCAAGGAAGCCAAGCAGCAGACACGGGGTCTTCTGGTCAGCCCCTGAGGGGCTCTTAGCCAAATGGGCAGCCAAGGATCACCAGACATTAGAGAAAACCCTCAGACATTAAAGACCAAGGTCCGAACAAAGAAAATGCAAGATCAAAACTGCAAAAAAAAGAAAAAAAGAAAAAGAAAGAGAAAATAAATAAAATAGGGACAATGCAAGGAATGAAAGAAAACTTCAAGGACAACACTAGTTATAACATTTTTAATGGAAAAAAAAAATTTTCATCCAGACACAAGGAAGTTTTGAAAAGGGAACACAGGACAAAAAAAAAAACGAGCACTGGGAAATTAAAATGAAAAGAATAACCAACAAAAATAAATAAATAAAAGGGTGGGAAATGAAATACAAGGAATTCATCAGACCAAAAAAAAAAAAAAGAAAGAAAGAAATTCTTTAGAAAAGAACACAGAAGGAAATATTACAACAAAGAATTAGAGCTCCGTTTAAGAAATTCAACATCCTAAAGAAAATCTGAGCAAGAAAACTTTCTTTCTTATACTGGCTGGAGAAAATTTGAGGAAGTAAGGACAGAGAACATGGAGAAGAAGGAATTATTAAAGAAATTACACATGGAAACTTACCAGAATTGAAGGACATGAGTTTTGGGAATAAAAAGTTCCATCCGGTGGCCAGCACGATGGAAGCAAAAAATTCCATGGGCAAGAATGAAGACCAGGATGAGATCTCAGGCGCTTTCTACAGGCAGAGCAGGTCACAGGAGCCCAGGAGTCAGAATGGCGTGGTTTATCACCTCTCCTCAGCAGCCTTGTAAGTTAGACGACAATGGGCAGTATGTTATGGGGGAAAATATTTTCAACCTAAAAATCCATGCTTTCAGAAACTATCGACCAAGTGTGAGAATAGATTCAGGACTGAAGTTTTTACTTCCCATGCTTGGGAAGCTAGCGGAGGATGTACGCCTCTAAAACAGAGGATCAAAGCCAGGAAGAGAAAGAAAAGAGGTTTCAGAAGTGAGGACTCGAACGGAGAAGGCACCTCCCGGCAGGACAGTAAAGCACGTCCTAAGATAAGAGAGCAGCCGGGTATCAGGCCCGGGGAGAAGCAAATTCATACCAAAACCAAAGAATCAAGGGGAAAATGAAACTGAGGCCTCTGAGTTACCGGAAATTGCTATTGCTCAGTGAGTGGCAGAGACATCAAATGCTTAGAAAAAATTAACAATAGATATCAGACATCAGATAAATTTAAAAAATGTTTATTAACTCTAGAAAAAAAGGGTTATAGTTTTTTAAAATGCAGTAATAATGTACAAATGGGCTCAGTGGTGCTTTGGTTCAATGAAAAAAGTGGAAAATAATGATATTGATGGATAGAAGGTAAAGGAGGCAGAAGAGAGATGGGAGATTCAAGTATGTGCCGTGGCAGGAAGTCAGAAACTAATGCCAAAAACTGATAAATAAAACATATTGTGTATGTAAATATTTAGAAAAATGTAGCTAAATACTAGATGAAACACCCCAAAGAATTAAGTCTGATTAAAGCCTAGAGGTGTTGCTGAACTTGGCCAAAGATAGACCCAAGACCGCTGCTTTTTATATAATTTAACCATGATTACGTGCTGGTATTATTCTGAGTTTCCCATGTACAATTTTTTTTTTTCATTCAGTTTTTGTATCTCCATAATCCGGCCTGGCACACAGTAGGTTCTTTGGTGAGTGCTTGTGGAATGAGTGGAGGGAGATGGCCTGCAGATGCCTGGGCTGCCTGGGAGAGTGGGAAGGGATGGACAGGGTTTGGACGAGCAGAGAGGACTCTCGTTGTTTGGAAAGGAAACGGTAGAGCAAAGACTGAACAAGCTCATGTCTCTTACCACTTGGTCAAAATTTCAGAGCCCTCGGCAGGTGGGCTCCCTTGTCTATTTGGAGCACATAGCTACCCCCTCCGTTGCCCTCTGCAGACCTCACATCTGCATTACTTACTGCTCTCAAAGCAGGAGTTCTCAGCCCTCTGCACAGCGGAATCACCTGCGGACTCTGCCCGCAGTGGTGCTGCTGTCTGCACCCCGTTTCTGGAGAGCCGAGCTCTGCTGGGCTGTGGAAGGCTTCAGGGCTGGGACAGGAGTGAAGCAAGTGAGAACCCTCACTCTCAGAGTCCCACAGAACCTACAGAGGCAGGTTCTGTCTTCATTTCAAAATGCGATATTTTGTTCCTCGTGGATTTTTAAATTAATTTTATTGTTTTAAAATAGTACATTAAAATATTATTCACCTTGATGACTGAGTTTGGGGTCCCTCTTAAATGTTGCACCCCAGCTGAGCACCTCGCCCTCCTCACTTTGGTTCTGGCCCTGGAACTAGCATGCGGGGCTTACCGCCTTGCCGGGGCCTGAGCGCCAGGGGCGGGATCATGGCTCTGCAGTCTCCTCGGAC
The DNA here is from genome assembly GCA_004027375.1 of Macroglossus sobrinus. Lineage (NCBI taxonomy): Eukaryota > Metazoa > Chordata > Mammalia > Chiroptera > Pteropodidae > Macroglossus > Macroglossus sobrinus. The sequence goes on along the minus strand of PVKZ01004707.1, from coordinate 29,353 downwards.
GCGGACCAGGTCTGTGCTCAGGCGAGGGTGGGCCGCGGGTCAGGGGGCCTCCAGAGAAGCCCCAGCAGCAGCTCGACTTTCGGGGCTACCTCTGCTTCCTGGGGGCGCCCTCGGCATGGGTGGAATGACTCAATTGCCTCTGCCGTGTGCTGGGAAACTTCTAGGGAGAAAAACACAACCTCTGTGCAAACTTCTTTTTCTGGAAAAGCCATCCGAACGTCCCCGGCCCCCTCGACACAGAACCCTTCCGTTTTCTGAGGGAGTGAATTAAATGCCTGTTCCTCGCTTGACCACTGCGATTCACACTGGTTTTAGAGACCTCTGAGATCCAGTGGAGCTGAGCATCGGGTGATAGCTCATCATCACCTGCTCCGTGCCAGGTGCTACGGCGGGCGCTTTGGGCAGCTGCTCTCGGTGCATTCTGGTTCCACCTCATGAGGCAGATGCCGTGGTCACCTTCATCTCACAGGAGAGAAAACTGATGCCCGGAGAGGTGCAGAGGTCGTCAGGAAGCCAGAGTCTCGAGACGCCGTCTCCGCGGGAGCCCAGGCGAGCTCGGCCTCCCGCCTGCTGCCTCTGGGCCTCGGTTTCCCCGTCTGAACAGAGGGGCTGGGCAGTGGCGCTGGCCCTTCTGCGCCTGGCGTACAGGGTCCGTGACTGAACCATCGGGGCCCGTGCTCCCCGCGGTCACACGTCCTGTCAGTGTTTGCTCTGAGAGTGCCATGGAAGAGAGTGGCCCGCGGGTCGGAGGGGTCAGCGTTAGGCTCTAAATTCTATGGGAAAGGCCAGCGATGGTGTCCTGGGCCGGGGTCTGAGAATCCGCCCCGGTCACCTCCTTCAGGGCCTCCTGGACAGAGGATTCAGCAGCTCCCCTGAACCCCAGGGTGACCTCCTCTCTCCAAGGATCCCCTGGCTCTAAGGTAGAGAGGGGTGAGGGCAGAGGCCAGCCTCAGGTGGGCGAGCAGGTCCCGGGGGATGGAGCCGGGGCAGGTGAGTAGGAGAGCCCTGGAGTGACCCAGTCAGGAGTGGGTGAGGCACCAAGTACCCTCCAGGTGTTCAGAAGAGGGGAGCCCTCAGGGAATGCTGGATCTGTGCCTTGCTCTGAGGGCAGAAGGAAAAGAGGGAGGGAAAGGCCACCTGAGGTCCCTACCAGGCATGGCAGGGATGATAAAGGGAGCAGTTCAGCGAGCTGAGGTTCAGTGAAGCCTCTTCCGGGGGGAATCAGGGCCAGTCTAGGAAGCTCCGGTCCACTGATGGTCAGGCACCAGGAGCTTGGAGGTGCTGGGAGCCCAGTAGGTGGCCAAGAGGAAGCTGCAGCCTTCCCCGCAGGAAATGGAGTGGGCGCCATGTCTCTCAGAGCCTGCATGGGCCCTGGAAGCTGTGAGCTCCTGGGAAGCCACAGTAGGGGCTGGGCTGCCACAGCGACCAGCGATTCTTCCAAGGACGGTTCCTGCTTCCTTGTGGCCAGGTGCAAAGTCAGTAACAGGCCGGGGCCCTGTCCTTGGCTCACTGCCTGGGCCGTGTGGTCCGCGTGTCTGTCCTGCCTTTCCTTGTGCGTGTGTGTTGGCGGGGAGGGCAGCAGATGGGCAGCAGTGACCACTGGTGCTCTGCTCAGTGGACGGAAAAGGACCCTGAGCCAGCAGTGGTCCCCCCTGTGATGAAATCAAGGCGGTTTATCCGAGCCACTCCTCCCTGCCCCCAATTCTGGGGGTTCCCATCACTCCTCACACTCTCTACAGTGTGGCAGCACCTGCCGTGATCACCTTTAATCGCAAACACCTGATTCTCTCTCAGCGTCTCAGCATGCCGGTCCCTGGGTAATGTGCGAGCTTCGAGAGAGCTGTGACTGGCCCTACGGAAAAGAACATGGTGACCAGCTCGGGGACACGGGCCCAACTGCTTTTGATCTGTAGCCTCCTGACCATAGCCAGATCCCAGCCCCTCTCCTCTCCCCGTCTCCCTCCTTCCTGGCCCCCTCTTCCCAGAGCATCTGGGCCCCCAATTACTGAGAGCAGCAGGAGACATCCCAGGGAAGAAATTAGAGCTACACATCAGCGATTCTATATTTACCACCTGCCGGCCGAGGAGGATCCATCTTCTGCACAATTAAATGAAAAGAGTTTTAATATCGGTAGGCAAAGGACTCGAGCATCGATGGAGAATTAGGTTAGAGCCAGCAATTGAATTAGCACCGAGCTGCAAGTGCAATGAGGACTCGGACACAGGAGGGTCATCCTTCTCCTGGCCGCGGGCCCTTCATCGGTGGGGAGATGGGGCGGCGGGGGGGGGGGAGGATGGGTTCCTGGGATTGGCCCCACCCCCATCCCTGAGGACCAGAGGCCAGGAGGGGCAACCTTTCCCAGAATCCTCTGCACAGAGGAAGGCCTTGGCCAAGTGTGGCAGAAACAAGCAGCTCCCCAAGCATGTCAACCGCCACACTCCCCGATGACAATAAAGACCTCTTTGGCGTCTCATTCATCCCCTCCTCTCTCCTGCCATGTCCGCCCCTTTCCCAGTCCAGGCCTCATCTTTCCATAGCACCACTGCAGCCAGCCCACGGCCTCTCCTCCCCCTTCCAATCCAACCTACAAACACATACAACCCAGTCTTCCCTGAACCGGCCTCCTGCCTTGTGTCCCCAAGGGATAGTTGCTGAGGGCACAGCAAATCATTGATCCCTTCTTATCATTTCCAAATTTCTCTCTGAGTTCCTTTCTTTGGATTTATTCACGTGAGCTGCATGAAGACACACTAGCTTTGCGAGGTGTTGATTTGAGGGCAAATTCCCATGTGGCTTAGGGAGAGACGGCACGTGCACGTCACCCATGCTATGTGTGGCCACCATCCGCCTTCACTAGGCGCCACGGCTGCCCTGACAAAGCAAACCCAGATTCGTGGCTGGGAATGAAGGTGAGTTCCTCCCATCAGCCTCTGGCGGCGGGCGTCATGTCTCCCATCCCAAGCAGAGCCCCAGGAGGCCGGCCGGCCGGCCCGGCCTTATGAAAACACGCCAGCCCCGTCCCACCTCCGGAAGGAAAGACGCAGCAGCCAAGTGGGTCTCTTCTGCCCCCGGTTCTTCTCCCCCCGACGGCATCTTCCTCCCTCCTCTTTCCTCAGTTCCTCTGGGAGAAGTGCGAGTGTGCTGGCGTAATCTCACGGGAAGGCAGGAATCCGCTGGCGATTACCGGAGAACACGGGCCATCGTCCCCCAGACGCCCGGGTCCCACGGCCCTGAGTGCGAGCTGGAGCTGGGAACCCCGGGTCGCTGTGCTATGGAGGAGCTCACAGGTTAGCCTGCCGCTGAAGACACAGCACTCCCGACAGGGTCAGGCTCGTAGTGCTTGGCTGCTCAGGGCAAAAGCAGCAACCAGAGCTTCACGCGATCCTCCCGTGCCACCCGAGGCCCGCAAAGGCAGTGCGAGGGGCCCGCGTGGGTAGGCCACCCAGCGGGTTACCTTATAGGAGAGGAGCACCCAGCTCGGGAAAAACCCCGCTTCTATAGCGAGTGGAAGGAAGCCTGCTCTCTGCCTGCTGAGAGACGTCACCTCATGTCTCAAGGCCGCTCACGGCTAACACGACTCTGAGGACTGGCCCACGCCAACAGTGACCAGGGCCTTGCGTTCTCGGCATACCCAGGAGGGAGGTTCGGAGATGCCCAAGGCCCACGGCAAACTGTCTCTCTCCACAAGGGGAAGATATAAGGGAAAGGGCTGGCATCGTCCCTGTCCCCATGTGCTCCAGACGGCCGCGCTCGTGGGTGCTGCTGTGAGCATGCTCAGTGGACGTCTCCTTGGGGTTTCATCTTTTTATCACAGACACAAGATCATGAATCAGGGCTAGGTCCCCTGGGTATCCCACAGTCAAAGCAAATAGCTAAAAAGAATTGTCATTAAATGTGGTCTGAGACAGACCATGCAAAGTTCTGGAGAAATAGAGCCAATACATTGAAAAGGCCAGACTGAGACTCAACTTGCAAGTGTATCAGTCAGGATGAGGTAGGCTGAGCTGCAGTAACAAATGACCCCCCAAACCTCAGTAGTTTAAAACCACGCAAGGTTTCTTATGTATGCTACGTGGCCATTTCGGTTCGTGGGGGCTCTGCTTCTGACCTTGGACGGATGCTTCAGCTGACCTCTGGAACTTTTCTAGGAACTGCGGCTGAAGAAACATAACAAAAGTGGGAGCACGTACTGGCCTTTAACGTGTCTGCCCGGAAGTGCATTCTACTTGCATTTTGCCATCCATATGGCCATCTCTAACTTCAGGTGGGCATGGAAGGGCCCCAAATATTTCGGCCCCTCCCAGCCCTGACCTTCCTGCAGGATGCCTCCTCCCTGCTCCAGCCCGCATTCACTTTCCCATCTCTAGCTTTCCGCAGCCGGGGTCCTGACTGTCCCCAAAGAGTGAGCCCCCGTGGGCTGGGCTGGCGCCCCTGCCCCTGCCCTCAGCCTGGGGTTACTTCAGGAGGACGGACTTCCCCCCTGGGCCCTGCGGAGGCTGTGCACGGAAGGCCAGAGGCTGCGGGCAGCATGAGGAGGGCGCTGTACAGAGAGGCTGCGGAGGCGCCAGGCCACCTGGCCCTGGAAGTGGCATTTGGGACTTGGGAGCAGGGGGAGGCCTGTGAGACCGTCTGCGGGGCCCACTTGTCCTCCCTGGCCCCACCTCCGGCCAAACGAGCCTGGGCCCAGTCTCCGCCAGTGGGAGATGATGGCCAACAGATGTTCCAGATGTCCCAGAGGCTCCTCGGCCTCCGGGTTCAGAAGCAGGTCAAAGGGCAGGCTTGTCACTTCCGGGCCGAGGACCTGCAGTGAACCCCGGGGCCGGCCGTGGGTAGACTTCCCGTGTGTCTCGTCGCACACGTTTTCTGCTGTCTGTCTCGTCGTGGCCCCGATTGTCTGCCCTTCTGGTTACCGGCCTCACAGCCGCACGAGGCTCTACGATGGGGAGAGAGGAGCTACATCAGGGACTGCTCAAGTCTTGCTTTGGTCTGATATTCACGTTTGTTTTCGCTCGTTTACTCCCCAGCATCGGGAACAGTACCTGGTACACAGTAGAACATGTGTGCAACAAAAATTTTTGGGAAAATGAATGGCAAGGATGAGCAAAGCTGGTCTCGGGCCCCTGGGATGCTGCTTAGACTAGAGAAATGAGGCCAGGAGGACAGAAGTCCCCTCTGTAAGTGTGGACAGACAAGAAACATGGGGTGTGGTGGGGGGGGGTCCTCAGGAGCACAGGCTGGGGAGGCAGGGAACTTGAACTCTAAGGCCCGGGTCAGAACAGAAATGGAGAGAGACTAAGAGAAAACACAGACTGGTAGTGAGTCCCCTGTCACTGGAGGCATGCAAGGTTAGCTAAAGACCAAGAGCCCAGGATGCTACCCAGAGGGAACACACCAGAGCCCCTGAGTGAGCAGATGTTCTCAGGCTCAATGGCAACACAGAACTCTCCACCTGGGGCCGCCTGAGTCCAAGGCAGGCCTCCTGCCTTCCTGGGGCCTGTTTCCTCCTCCACAGTATGTCAGGAAGAGGAAGGACCTTGAATTTCAAAACAGCCCCTCTGGCCCTGAAGATCAGTATTCTTGAGACTTGGGAGAGTCTGCCCCAAAAGGGTAGGCCATGGTCCCCCCAAAGGGGCTCTCCAGACGGAAGAGGGGAGGGACCGGGGCGTACGGAAAGCTCAGTGAGAACTGGCTTTGCCCTGACTCCCACGGCTCCAGCCAGCCCCAAAAGGCCCTCAGCCCTGAGTGCAGTGGCCCCAAGGGTGCTGGAGGAGAAAATGAAGGCTTAGCAGGGTCAGGGGCCGTGCGTGCTTCGGGACAGGCCACAGGCAGGGCCTCTGAAGAACACACATCTGGCAGTGGAAGGGACCGGGGTCCCAGCCTCTGCCCAAACACTGATTCTCTGCGGCCACGGACAAGTCCCTCTCCCCCTCTGAGTCCTAGGGTCCACATCCATCGAGGCCAGGTCTGGACTGGGCCGAGGTGGGGCAGGAAGGAGGCGAGGTGAAGCAGACAGGGTCGCCATCTTCGAGAGCTCAGGACGTGACTACAATTTGGGAAAGGAGGAGAAAGGAACACATGGGAAAGGATAATAAATAAGCACGGCAAAATCCGTAGCTGCGTTTACTAATCTCTGCCCTGACTTCCTGCCTCTCTGTGAGAGCGAGAAGATAAAAGCCTGCCGCTGCGTGTCACTTCTCAGCCCTGGAGGAGGCAGCCTGTGCACACCCCCACGCCACACTGCTTCTCTCCGGTCCCCAAGTTCCTCGGTCCTTCTCGGGCCTCCAGCTGATCATCTCATTTGATTGGCAAGTTGGCCCAGGAGCTTGGCATCACCGTGGGACACAAGCTCCGAGGAGTTAAGTGACCCGTGTAAGCTTCTCTCTCCATCTGGGGCTCTCTCTCGTGCTGCGGGTGCCGCTGGCCCCTGGTTCCTCCCTGTCACACTCATGTCATTGCTGCCTGTTCCCCGGCCGGCCTCCCTGCCAGGCCGTGAGGTCCAGACAGCATGGTGTCTCTGCTTTACGTGTGTATTTACAGTCCCTGGCACAGGGCCTGGCACCCTTGAAGGCGATGGTGAGGCCAGGCCATCCGTCGGGGTGGGTCCCACCCGAAGAGAGGCCTAGCTCCACGCAGGTACGTCAAAGAAAGATTTCTTCGGGCGACTTTGGTTTCGAATAATTTGATACGAAAGCATCAGGGAAGTCATGGGAGAGATCAGAATTCTGGACCTTTCTGCAGGTATTTTAGTTCTATTTCCACTCATTTCTGCAAACATCTTTCTAATGCCCGCTCTGTGTTACGGTCTGCTGAACAAACAAAACAAAACTGCCTGCCCTCGCTTATGTTCTAATGGGGAAGAGACGGATGATAAAGAAGCCGGATGTGTAAGCCCTACTGTATCTTAGTCATAGGTGCCATAGAGAAGAAAACAAAGCAAAGAAGTAGCGTAAGACACCTCATGGTATTCCTCTGGTGATGAAGAGTCCTCTAGGGTCGGGGGACCTCACCGAGGTGCAGGAGTGAGCCACGTGGGTCTGCGAGGGCTGCCTGCTCCAGGCAGAGGGACACGTGCAAAGGCCCTGGGGCAGGAACAGCAAGGAGACCAATGTGGCTGGAGCCAGGGGAGTGAAGGAAAGAAAGGAAATGAGTCCAGCGGGGTGGGACAGGTGGGCCCTGCATAGGCCACTTGTAAGGCATTTAGCACTTACTCTGAAGAAAATAGGGGGCAACTGGAGACTTTGACAGATAACAGGGTTTATTTTGAGTTGCAGTGTTTTGGGGGGTGGGAGAGAAACTGCCTCCAGCCTTGGCATGAACCCAGATCCAGCTAACTCAGTGCTCACTCTGGTACCCCCTGCCTCTGAGAAGAGGGCCTGGGAGTAGAAGGGACCTGTTAGCTTTGAGGGTCAAGCCCAGGAGGGGTGGGGGTGTGGACCGGGACAGAAGAAGGAAGCTGAGGCCCACCAGGCAGCCTCGCTGGGCTCTGAGCATCTCTGTGAAGCAACGTGGTGTGCGCCCCCCGGGCTGCCAGCTGAGGGCTGCACAGGGAGAAGGGAGAAAGGAAAGCCCGGCTGGGCAGCACTGCCGCCCAAGGATGGCTCAGCAGCCTCGGCTGGAGTCCGGCCCAGGCTCCCCTCCATCGGGTACCCGTCCCCCACACTCCCGGTAAGCCTCCCCAGTCGCCCTGCCCCCGGGGTCGCAGAAGCTGCTCCCAGTGAGACTCACAGAATCCAGCAGGCCCTCGGGGGAGGGGGCTTCAGAGGACTTGGCAGGAACCACCCCTTAGGGTACAAAAGGGAAGAGGAGGTGACCTCGGAGGAGGGCGTGAGGGGCGGAGATCATCGGGACCTTGCCGCCAGCCACCCAGACCCAGGTTAGGACCCAGCCGTGATGCGCATGAGCCGCAGGACTTGGAGCAAGCAGATGGAGCTCCCCGGGCCTCGGTTTACTCGCCTATGGCATGGAGAGGATAAACCCGACTTATGAAGGGTTTATCCTGACGTAACCCTACTCACGTCAGGAGGCTTAAGAGGCGGTGCGAGTCTCGTGCCTCACACAGAGCCGGGCACGGGGTGAGGGTCCATCTCACAGTGAGTGGTGGCCCCTTTTATCACCGCTCAGTCAGTCAGGTGACTCCTTTCCCTGCCCCCGACCCCTGGAGCTAGGCTCAGCTCAGCAGCGGGACAACTATGGGGACTTCTGGGCTCAGCCTGATGGGGGATCCTGGGCGGGCGGGCGGGCTGGGTGCAAGGACGTACGTGGGACGCAAGAAGAGAGCCGCACCCCACGGGGCCATTCCTCGGACGCGTGTTTCTGCTTCGCCCGCAGGGAGAAATACATCTTTCATTCTGACTCAGCGCGGACACGCACGGATACGTACAATGGAAATCAGAATTTCATGAAACCGTACTTGCCCTCCCTGGCCGTGATGCACTCTGTATTTACTCTTCTCTTCCATTTCATTAAAAATATTAAATGCTGGTCACAACCCAAATATAAAAAAGATTAATGAGCTAACGCGGGCACCAGCCCCGTCCAGAACAGTCGGGCTCACGATGAGCCTGGTCCCGGTGCTGTGCGGGCCGGTGGAGAGCACCACAGCCACGTGACTGTCTTCACCAGGCCCCCACGGGGCCACCCAGAGGCCTGGAGACGCTCTCGAGAGGCCACGTCAGACTCTCTCAAAGAGGGTCCCTCTGCCCAGCAGAGCCACCAGAGCCACCCTCGGGGGCCCAGGGCAGGGGTTATATTCGGGCAGAGCGGACCAGATAGTCACTCAGCAGACAGCCCGCAGCGTGCATCTATCTGCCCTGGGAAGGACCAGGAACTCGGGGACTGGAGAGAAGCGATGCAGCATGGGGTTTGCACAGAGCCTTTGCTGCCGGACTACCTGGGTCCACGTCCTGCCTCCATCACCCGACAGCTCCGCGGCCCTGGGCAGACCTCGTAACCTCTCCGTGCCTTGGTTCTCCCATCTGTAAACAGAGGATGATAGTAATTCCTCAAAGTATTCTCTACAGAGTGTGTGTGTGAGTGTGTCTGTGTGTGTGCGTGTGTGTGAGTGTGTCTGTGTGTGTGCGTGCGTGCGCGCGCGTATGTGTGACCTAGAATTGTCCCTGGTACTGTTCACGCTTTCACTGTTCAGTCAGATGGCAGTGCATACTGGCCGCAGGCCAGCCTGGCGTGTGCTAACGCACGCCATCTGGGGCCTCTGGGTAGAGCTGCCTTTCCACAGCCCCCACACCAGTGAGCCAGGTTCTCCCTGAGACTGGGGGTGGGGTTGGGGTGGGGGATGGGCCCAGCAAGCCCAGCCCAGGAGGTGTGGACGAGTGTGGCCTGACCTCTGCCTCCTGCATAGGGGGTTCCCTGCCCCACAGGCCTGACCCTGGAGTCAGACAGCTCAACGTTCAAACCCAGCCCTTGTTAGCTGCGAGCCTCGCGACCTGAAGTTCGTTACCTGACTTCTGTGAGGCCAGGTCTGGCATCGGTACAGTTGGGACGGTCCCTACCTAGCAGGGCTGCTGCGAGGATTAAAGTGAAGCATGGAGTGAACTAGCGCAGTGCTTGACACATCCTAGGTGCGTGACAAATGCAAGAGGCTTCCCTCCTCCCTCTGCGGCCTCTCCACCCGGCCCCCGCCCTCGTCCTCCCCAGAAGCCCCCGCTCTCGGCACAGCCTCCTCCTGAGGCTCTTCTGGGTGCTCGGCTTTGTAAACAGGTCTTGTGGCAGCGGCAGCAGCCTTAATTTTAGTTCTGGGCTGGGTGATTTCCCGTGATTACAGGCTCTGTCAGAGCACCAAGCACTGCAGCTGCGCGGGAGCCAGCAGGCCTCGTCGGGGCAGGGCTGGGGCACATGCTCACACACGTGCCCGCACGCACGGGGGTGCAACGCTCGTGTGCAATCACGCGCGCACGCACGCACACACTGTTCTTCCAGGACGAGAACCCAGAGGACCCCCGCCAGGCTGCGTACACACTGGATGTGCTCACGCTGATTCCTACAGGCAGAGTTGAAAACAGCACATGTGCACACGCACGCACGCGACCTTCCCTGCCACGGACGACAGCTCTGACGGTAAGGAGAGGAGCACAGGGACAGGGAAGACTTTAGGACAAAGACAGTCACTTACACTCCCCTTCCAGAATCTTCCTTCTCTCCCCTGTCTGTGGTGCCCCAGGGAGGAGCACCGGAAAAAGAGATGGATCATCTTTGCTGCTTTAAGATCATATAAGGGCTCCGTATGTGTGAGCGTGTGCAAGTGGGTGTGTGTGTAAGTGTGTGCATGTGGGGGGGGTGTGAGTGCACGAGTGTGTGAGTGCGAGGCAGGTTAGTCAGCTGACAGATGTTTATAAGACAGCTACCGTGGATCTTGACCTTGACCCTGGGGTCAGCAGTGGATAAGACAAGGGGAGGCCTGACAATAGCCGTGAACACGTATAACATACAGTCGCTCTTCATTATTTGCAGACGTCACGCTTGTGAGTTTGCCGACCCGCTGACCTTCATCTGCACCCCGAAAGTGGGGACTCATGGTGCTCTCGGTCATGCTTAGACATGCACAGAGTGGTAGAGAGTCTGAGTGGCCCAACGCACGTGCTCTCAGCTGAGGTCCAACGAGGCGACACTGCTTCCAGCTTGTGCACTGTAAGCGAGGGACCACTTCACAGTCTATTCAGTCCCAGGTTGTTCACATTTTCGTGCGTTTTGTTGCCAATTCTGCTGTGCCTAGGAGTCCCCCAGTGCAGTGCAGAAGTGCTGTCTCGTGTTCTCATGAGCAGGAAGGCCGCGGCGGGCTTTACTGAGCAAACACGTACACCGGGCAGCCTATCGACCACGAGTTACGGCGCTGTCGGCCATGAGTTCACCGTCAATGCATCGTCGATATACACACGGTCCTGACTCACCACTTTCCGACTTTCTGATGGTGCAAGAGCGATAACATCCAGTAGAAACCGTACTTGAGAGTTTTGATCTGACGATATGCAATACTGTCCCGTGATGCTGGGTGGCAGCAGCGAGCCACCGCCCCCAGTGGGGCATGGCGAAAACGCTACAGTGCGCTGTGTTGTCGGCGTTGGTGGATGTCGGGTTATGTGCTTCCCCATCCCATCATGTCTACGAGACACCCATCTGTGTCTCCTGCTTCTGGTGAGAAGAGGAGGAAACTCAAGGTGCCGGCCCGACTGCAGGCTCACGTAAGCGTCCTGAGCACGTCTGCGGTAGGCGAGGCTGAGCTGTGACGTGCGGTGGGCTGGGTGCGGTAAATGCCTTTTCAACTTATGATGGGTTTACCCCGACATGACCTCACTGTATGTCAAGGAGCATCTGTATATTAAATAGGGTGACACGCTGATTGGTCGACAAAAATGTTGTGACCAGAGGCTTGTTGGGACCCTCACACTGTATTTGCTAACTCAGTGCTCACGGCGACTTTACCGGATGTAAGGTGAATAACGAGACGCAGCTGTGATGACTGCTGAGTGCCGTGACGAAATATGACGAGGAAACGCAATGTGATGGTAAGCGATGCCACGGGGTGGCCAGGATGGGCCTCTCCGAGGCACTGCCATTGGCGTTGAATCGGGACTAAGCCAGCAGCCACGAGAGGCACGAGGGGAAGGGCGCACCAAGAGGCAGATGTGCTGGAGCGAGCACCAGTGCCGGGGGCCGTGTGGGGACCGTGGGGAGGCAGAACACGCGGGAGGAGGCTGAAGGAAGATGGGGCTAGGGAGGTGGGCTGGTCCAGGACACAAGGGGCTTTGCAGGCTCCGGAGAGGAACTTGCCTCCTTTTTCCAAGCCGAGTTGTAAAGCAGGAGGGCCAGGACTGCCTTCACCCCTGCCACACGGATGTGTCCTGTCAGGGCCAGCAGGGCTACAGCGAGGGGTGTGGCACGGGTCGTGGTTCCGAGGCTCGGAGCCTCCTAATGGAGATTCGGGAATGATCCCGGGATCCGGCAGGAACTGCCGGGCAAGCGGCTTAACATTCGCAGACCTGGGGCCCAGCGGGAGAAGCTGGCCTGCGGCCTGCTGGCGACAGGGACAGGGACGCAGAGCTGTCCAGGAAGCGGCCGGTCCAGGTGCGCCCTGCGTGAAGCTCTCCCCACAGGTTGCTGCGAGGGCAGACTGCCTCTGAGGGGGTTTATTCCACCTGCTAAGCCACCCGGCCCCATCGTCCAGGCCACTTCCTGTGCTCCATCCACACTGAGCGAAACCCCGAGAAAACTCTGCGCACACACAGATGTTCTCCTTTCCAAAGATCTAATTCAGTCCAGCGGGTCATGTGCTCTGGGCCTCTCGCCGACACGTCAGCAGTGGCCCCTCCTCCCGGATCTTTCCTTTCTTCACATACGACTCACCCTTTCAAGCCCAGCAGCCCACAGCCTCTGCCAGGGGGCCTTCTCCAACTGCTCGACCCCTGACATGTGAACCCCACAGCCCCACCAGCCCGAGTCCCACGGCCTCTGTTCTCAGCACACACACCGCCCCCCAAAACAGGGGTCAGGCCTCCCGGTTTTCCCTTCCACCTGGTGAGATCCTCTGGGCCCGGCCCTGGTGGGGGAGGGGGGGTGCAGAAGATCAGAAGACTAAGGCTGCGGCCCAGGTCAAAGTCAAGTTTCCTGCAGGGCCCGGGTTGAGGACTGTGGCCATGCTCTGTTAGGCATCCAGGTGGGTCCAAGTTCAGGCTGAAGAAGGGGCCGTGGGTGGGGACAGGGCCTAGCCTGGGTGAGGGCCAGGACTAAGCGTCATGTTGGCGTATGCTGCATCAGCCGGTGATGGGGCCAAGTATGTTCCCGTGGCTGCTGGGCCGAGAGGCCGAGGGGGCCCTTCAGCCTTCCCCAGAGGCTGGCCCGGGGCCCTTTGCCTCCCACCCAACGCTGCACCTTCTGGAAGCCCAGGAGGGAACCGGCCTGGCGGAGAACTGTCCAGTGAGAGCCCAGAGCCACTGAGTGCCAGAGCCACGCCTGGTTAAAATGTGGGCCGCATCGGTGCCATGGTGATGCCACCACCGCCAGCCCTTCCTATCCAGTAACCATGGGAATGTGCGCAAGGCTGCAGCTGCTTATGCAACACCTCTGAGGCAGAGAAACAGCCGGCCCACCAACCCCATGCCCTCTGCCCGCTGGCCCGACCTGCTCCGGGAGAGGCCTGCAGGGAGGGCTTGTGAACCCCGGTTATGTGTCCCCCCTGCCACCCCCCGGGAACACCACCCCGACATACACAGCACTGTCTCTGAATGAGATGCTTGGGTTAGGATGGCTTTACAGGTCTGGGGGGGATTATGGGGAGGAAAGAGAAAGAGACAGTTGTGGGGGATAGACAGAGGGAACTAGGGGAGAACTCTGACAGATGCGGATGGCTGGCCATCTGGATGCACGTGAAAGGCTCCAGCCACCTCCGGCCAGCCCCGGGACCCAGATGTCCAGCGTCATAGAGACAGGCCAGCTGCCTGATGGGCTGTTCTGTCACTTCCCACAGCTGGAAGCTGGGGCTCCATGAGGGAAAGAAAGGGAGGAGACAGACACAGAGAGACAGGGCCAGAGAGAGAAACAGGGACAGACAGACAGTGAGAAAGAGAGAGAAGCAGAAAGAGAGAGGGAGAGACAGAGAGAGAGAAAGAGATGCAGATACTGAGAGAGAGGAAGAGACGCAGAGCAGCAGAGCAGCAGAAGAGACACCCCCTCACAGAGACTCACACAGGAGAGGCGTAACAGACCGGCCAAAAAAAAAAAAAAAAATCCCAAACAGTTGCGGTCTGCGGCTTCCTGCTGCTTCCCAAAGCCTGGCTCCACCTCCGAAGGCAGCTCCTGATGGTCCCAGGCCCTGGGCCCTGGCAGCCCCGAAGTCTGGAGGGGGAGGCCATCACAGGACCACTGGGCTGGACACTCCGGGGTTCCAGGAAAGGGGCAGGTCACTGGGGTTTCATGCCCCTGCCCCCTGCCCCACCCCGGGGCTTCTCTACCTGTGGCCGGGTCTGTACCTCCCTCAGCCCACCCTGTCCTGCTCACTCAGCATCGCCCACGCTGCCTGAGCCCCATCTCTGCCATCGCCAGCCTTGGGCAGGCTTGTCCTTACCACTGGGGACATTCACGGTCCTAATCCTGGCTTAGATGCCACTCCCTCCAGGAAGCCTTTTATATTTGATACCCGCAGACCAGCTATGTTCCTCCAGATGTTTGTTCTTCTGGTACCCTACTTCTCCTTTGTACGCCTAGTGCCATTTTTACACAGTTGTCTGAGTGGCATGATTGTCTCCCGGTGCTGGACATCTGTCATGCTTGTGGCAGGCCGGAGTATTCTGAATGCCCCTCCTACGTCTGAGGGACTGGCCCCAGGATGCAGGCCTCTCCCAGGCCCCATGAAGCCAGAGGGCAGGGTCAGGACCAAGGCAATGCCCCCAGCGGGAGCCCTGCGAGACTTAAGCTTGGCAGAGAGCAACAAGAGGAGGCCAGTGCCAGGTGGAACTGTGTTTTGGGCAAGCATGGCATTGAAGGGGTTTGGCTTTCCGGGGCGGCCATGTGCTGTTCTGGCGTCCTGTCCCCAGTGTTACTGGTGTGAGCAGCCGTGTAGAGCGGGACCTTCGCCAGCGGCCTCCTGGTGTGGGGTGGGCGCTGCTCCTGGCGGCATCCTGGAGACCAGCGAGCCCCCGAAAGCGCTGGAACGCGCCGTGCGCCTGCGCAGCCCAGAGCAAGGGCTCCCGTCGTCCTCTGCGGGGAGCGCTGACTCACGTCCTCCCTGACCTGACCTTTAACCTCTGAGGCAAGAACATTATGGAGTTGCTGGCAGCTGCGCTAGGCTCTAGCAACTACTTAGCAAATACTCATCAAGTGAATGAACGGGTGACCCAGCAGAGCCCGGAGCCCCGGCAGGAATGCCAGCAACGCTGCTGGGGAGAGCAAGGCCCGGGTCACGCCCGCCATCCTGTCCTGCCCGCCATCCTGTCCTGCCAGACCCTTCTTAAGAGCTCCCTCCCCAAGCTGAGATCAGTCATTCCTGCGTCTTGCCCAGCAGATGGTAGCACGCGGCCTGGTGGGGTTCTAGAGTTTATACAACCAGCCTAAGTCCCCTCTTCCAGGAAGCCTTCCTGGACTGCTCCTGCCCTCACTCTAACCCTCAGCTAGGAAAAAGCCTGAGCCCCGCGTGCCTGTTCTTACTCACATCCAGGTTCTGGCTCGTCCCTGGGGGATCCTCGGGGATGGGGACTGGGCCCCTCACTTTTATTCTTGCCACCTCCTCCCCACAGTGCAGAGGAGCACAGGCTGGCCGCAACAGGAGGAGGTTCCATCCCTCCCTTTAGGACGCCCCTGAGGAGAGGCTAGCTGGAAGAAGACGCTGCAGTGCATGATGGGAAATCCCGCTTTCCTCCCACAGAGTCAGGGGCCGGGGAATCCCGCTTCTGCTCTGAACCCCGCTTCTGCTCTGAACCCTGTGCAGACGCCCATGGACACCGGATGTCGTGTCTCTTCAGCTCTCACTCTTCTTACCCACTTCTCCCTCCTCAAGACTGGGGTCTGAGGGCATTGGGAGTGTCTCAATCCTCCCCTCCTCCAGGATACTTCTGTCCCCCTACCCCACCCCGCCGCGTGCTGGCTTTCCGTGGCCTGGGCCTGATGCTGGGAGTCCTGCGTCCATCTCCAGGCCTGGGGCCTCATCCAGGGAGCACGGTCAGCCCGGCCCGGGTTCTCGGCCGCAGTTGTTCTGCCACCTGGTGGCTAAGTTGAGCATTGCGCCTCTCAATGCCCCCATTGACTGCGTTTTGCTGTCCCTTCTGAAGAGCCCTCAGAAGTCACCTTAATGACCAGCTCCTTCCTGTTACAGATGGGGATGCTGACGCCCTAAGAAGGGGAGGCTTTACCAGCCAAGGAGTTGGCCTAGAACCCTCACTGTAGCCTCAGTCCAGGGATCCCCATAGTGGAAGAGACTAGAAACGCGGCAGGGATTTGAGGCTCCGTTAAATTAGAAGGGAGCAAGTGCCCTGCTTCCAGCCATAAGTGAAGCCTCTGGGGACGGGACACACGAGTCACAGAGGGAATTTCCACTGCTGCCACTGCAACGAACTAACTGCCAACACCAGTCAAACTCCAAGAGACCACTCTGTCAGGCTAACGAAGATATTAATGCTAATAACGAGGCAGAGAAACCAGCACACTGACACAGCTTGTGCGAGAACACACCCGGCCAGCTTTCCTTACAGGCAACTTACCAACAGGAATTAAAAGACGGATCGTGTGCGTGGCATTGACTCAAAAATCCTAGGTCTAGGAGTTTGTTCTGAAGTTTCGATCGCTTTGAGATGTACATGAAGAATTATATGCAAGAAGTTTGCCACAACTATTTATAAACAAAATAGGAGCAACCTTCGCCAAGAGATTTGTTGAATGATTATTGGCCAAATAAAGAATATTAGACTTTACAAATTACGTAGCAGAACAAAAGGTTTGCAAGTGTTCTGCAGTGACTATCTATTCACTCTTTTTAATAACAGTTTTATTGAGACATAATTCACCTGTCATAAATTTCAACCATTTAGCATGTACGAGTCCATCGTTTTTAGTATGTTCACAGAGTGTGCAACCATCACCAATAACTAATTTTAGAACATTCCATCACCCTTGAAAGCAACCCCATACCTGTGAGCAGTCAGTCCTGTTTCCCCTTCCTCCAGGCCCCTGGAAACTTCGACTTTCTATCTCTATGGGTTTGCCCATTCTGGGCATTTCACATAACTGGAATCATACAATACATGGCCTTTGGTGACTGACTTATCTCACTCAGCATAACGTTTTCAGGGTTCATCCATGTTGTATCATGTGTCAGTATTTCATTCCTTTTTATTATAGAATAATATTCCTTTGTGTGGATATATCACATTTTGTTTATCCATTCACCAATTGATGAACATTTGGGTGGTTTCCACCTTTTGGCAGTTATAAATAATGCTGCTACGAATATTCATGCACACGTTTTTATATAGACATATGTTTTCAGTTCTCTTTCCTACATACCTAGGAGTGAATTAGCCCAATGTTGGACTTTTTAAGGAACTGCCAGACTTTTTGCCAAAGCAACTGCAGCATTTTACATTCCCACCAGCAGTGTACGAGGGTTCCAATTTCTCTATAGCCTCATCAACAGTTATTACTGTCTGTTTTATTCATTTTTGCCATCCTGCTGTGTATGAAACAGTATCTCATTTTGTTTTTAATTTGCATTTTCCCAATGACTAACGATATTGAGCATCTTTTCATGTGTGTATTGGCCATTTTTATATCGTGGATGTTAATCTTGAGCATAAGAAACAAGATGCAAATGTATAATATAATATGATGTCAAGATATTTCAAAAATATAGAGAAAAAAACTTTCAGAGAACAGAGAACTGTCAATGGAGATGGTCATTGGGTAATGAGATTATGGCTGGTTTTATATTCTGTTTTAATTTCTTCTCTGTCTCCCCAATGCCCTGCAATGAGTATGAATGACTTACATGATCCGAGACTCAAGGAAGGATACATGATAGCATTTTTAGACTGGGGTCACACCTTGGCATTCATCGGACCAGGAAGGAAGGATGGACCATATGTCGCAACAGGGGCCCTCACGTGTGTGGAGGACAGCGAGCAGCAGGCCGGGCACGCAAGAAAGCCCACTCCTGAGAGGATGCAAGAGATAGACCTAGAATGGAGGGATCTCCACCCGAGAAAAAAATAGGAAAAGAGACCCAAGCAATTTCCAGAAAAACAAACCCAAAAGGCTAACAGGCAGAAGAGATTCTCACTCACTAGTTATCAAAGAAATGCAAATTAAAACAACTGAGATGTCACTTCACACCCATTTGACTTGCAAACATTGAAAAACCGGGTAATGCCAAGTGCTGAGGGAGCTGCTGGTGGGAGTGCAGGCTTCGCAGACATTCTGGAGCGCAATCTGGCACTGCTTCGCCACATTCAGAAAAGGCACAGCTGACGACAGGGCGCTTCTTACTCCCGGGTGTGTGTTTGGAGAGGGGCTCGCTTGCAGGTTCATGAGAGAACCAGCATGTGAGTGTGTTCACTTAGGGAGAGGAGGAGACAGGACGGGTCACACGGAGGTGGTGACACCATGTGGGACTACACAGCTTTCAAAGCAGGGGACCAGAGGAGCACACTGCAACTTGGGGGATGTCCTAAAAGCATAGCGCCGAGGGGAAAGGCGTTAGAAGCGGGACGTGAAGCACATAACTGACAGCGTTTATGTAAATCACAAAACACTCCCTATTTTGCAAAAACACACAGAAACACAAATATTCCCGTTAAACACAGCGGAATGTTTTCCCGTGGGAGGAGGGCTATGGGAGTAGAGGTGGAGACAGAAGAAAACAGTGTTTAAAATAAATTAAACAAGAAGAGCATTGAACAGACGACTGATGGTGACATCACATGATCTGAGGAATGATACGCACACTCTGTCTGCATCAGAGGCGCACATAAAGGCCGCAGCTCCCTCTCCCGTAGAGGCCCATGGAGTCACTCACACGGGTATCTATCCATCTACGTGTTTATTAGTTCCTCTGACCTTGGGCTAGGGCCCAGATGCTAGGAGGAGGAGGCACTTAAGAAGAACAGAGACAGAGGTCACGGAAGTCAGAATTAGACACACCCAGGGACCTAAAGGGAAAGATTCGGGGACAGGACAGCGAAGGAGGGCTGCCCCTGCCCAGGGCTGGGCAGCTGCTCGGGTTGGAGTATGAATGGGGAATCCCCGGGGGTCGCTGGCCCCACTCCTCTGGAGGGTGGTGGCACTGTCGCTTCCCCAGTTCAGGAGTGGACTGCAGTCGCATCATGCGGCCAGCCTAGCACACCGAAGTCAGCACCTTCGCCCTTGAGCGGGAAGGCACAGTCCATTTGGCATGGGTCCTCCGGGCTGGCAGGAGCTCAGGGTCGTGGCCATGCCATCTCCGTGAGATCTCAGTCCTCACCTGCAGGGACAAGGTGGGAGATGTTAGAAAGGTCCCACGGCCACTTCTCCCCTCGGCCTCAGGGGACTGAGAGCGTAGGGAGAGCATACAGGAGATATGGAGACAGGTTCTGGGGCCAGGAGGAGCCCTGGCTGGCTCGGCCACTGCTGAGAACCACCCCCAGAGGACACCGCTTCCTCCTTCCTGTGCGTCTCTCTGGCCATTCCCTTTAGCTCCTTGCTCTGTCCCTTAGCCCTGCCTGTGTGTGGGCCCAGTTAAAGACATTCAGGGGGACTTTCTTGAGTTTCTGGCCAGGTTAACTACTCCTGCCTCGCTGAGTAGCTGAGACCATCCCCTGCGCTGGGGTTCGGCCCTGCCACTGCCCACAGAGCTGAACTGTGGCCACCGGAAACCTGTCCAGGGGACATGCAGCTGAGTGCACTGAGATAACTGACAGGCAAGCCGCTTGGGAGGTGTGTGTGGTGGGCGGGAAGGGGGAAGTCTGCATTTTCACATCTCCAAGGGGCTGGCAGGGGCAGAGGGAGCTGAGAGGCTGTGACTGCTGACAGAGCTGAACTTGGGCTGTGACGAAAGAAAGAAGGGAGGCAAATTTCTGTTCAACGTAAAGGTGAGTTATCTGACAACAGGAAGAGTCATTCGTAGGTAGTCAGCTCCCCGTCACCAGAAGTATGTAACTATCTGGTCCTCCACACGGCTTCCTGGGACAGGGCCTTTAACATCTTTGTGGAATCCCCTTTCCCAGGCCGCAGCTGCCTCCAACAAGCTGTTCCTTGCCGCTCCTGGCATCCCCGGGACCCACCAGCCACTACACTCAGACACTGGTCCTGCGTCTGCACCCAAACACCAGATAAGGCTTTGCGAGACTCAGGGAGGCTGATGTGGGAATGAAGAGTGTTGCGGGGAAGGCTGGGGCACAGGCACACACATCCAGGTCAACAGCAGAATGCAGAGCCCACAGCTCTGCACCCAGCACAGGGCCTGGCTGACCAGGGCGCTGAGTTAAATCTTCCCCTCTCCCCTCTGGGATGTCTCCATTGGTTCCTCTCTGCTATCTTTCCGTATTTCTGCATGTGCTTTGGCTCCATCTATCCCATCCGTTCTGCATATGTCCACCTCTGTCTGGGCTTGTGTGTTTCTCTCTTCCAAGCCCTCTCTCTCAGTGCTTGTGGCTCTGCTCTCCATCGTCCTCCCTATTTCTGCATTTGACTCTATTTTCCTACATCTCTATATGTGTTTAGCTGACTTCCTTGGTTTCTCTGTCTCTCTGGGAGCTGGCTTATTTCCTTTGTGACTCTCCCTTTTGTTCAATTAGAGGGAAACAAAATTGAGGGACCCCTTTGCTCATGCTTGGATCCCTCTTCTGATCCCAAAAGGCCTCCTCCATCCCCTGCTGCATGGACAGTAAATTTGGCCCTGCCTAGAGAAGGAACAGATAAAAGGTGTTTACAGGAAGCGTTCAGGCTTAGCTTGATCCAGAAGCTCAGGACAGACTCCCACAAAGGATGACAGGAGTCAAGATTTGGCCTGGGCTGAGATTGACAAAGCCTGGGCAGGAGAGGGGCAGCCTCAGGCCTGGTGGGAGTGAGGGCTCAGCAAATAAGGATGGCCTGGAGGGTCACATACCTCTTGGTTGAGGAAGCAATACAGGACAGCAACGATGAAGCCCTGTGTGGCCAATGAGAAAGGACCCCATTAGAAGGCCTTGGCCTGGCCTCAAGGTGTCTGTCAGCAGTCCATACACTGCCTTTTTTCCTCATCCACCCCCCAGACTATGGCTTGAGCCAAGCCTTTGAGAAAAAGCGCAGGTAAGATGCCATCATCACTTACTACGTGCCAGGCACATTGCCTCATGACATCATCATAGCGAGCCTGCTGAGTCTATAATGTTGGCCCTATGTCTCTGATTTTCTTTATTTGTGCTGAGTACGGAGCACGGAGCCTGGCGTATAATAGGTGCCGAGTAAATGTTGAATAGATTGGATGGATGGATGGATGGATGGATGGATGGATGGATGGATGGATGGATGGATATAGAGTTAGTTGAATGAATAGGAAGATAGATGGATGGAAGCTGGACAGATATATGGACAGGTTAATAAACAGGTGAGTGGCTGGCAGGAAGAATAACCAGCCTAGCAGCCCTTCCCCTAGCATGAAATCGGCAGCGCCCCCCCCCCACCTCCTGCCCAAGGACCCGGGGAAGGAGTGCCCGTGGGAGCCCTCACCTGAAAGGACCCCAGCCCCAGCTCCAGGGGGAGGCGGACGCCCAGGCCTGCGCTGTCAGGCAGGAAGTTGAAGATGATGTAGTGAATCCCAAACAGTGGGATTAGGAGGAGGGTTGACTTGGAGAGACGCCTGCAGGAGAGGAGAAGCCCCAGGCTCCCAAGTCTGGAGTTCGAAATCCCCACCTGCCCCTTACGGACTTTCACTCCCCACCAGCTCTGCACACCAGCTCTGCACACCAGCCCTGCACACCAGCTCTGCACACCAACTCTGCACACCAGCTCTGCACACCAGCTCTGCACACCAACTCTGCACACCAGCTCTGCACACCAGCTCTGCACACCAACTCTGCACACCAGCTCTGCACACCAGCCCATCTGGTGAGCTCCATCCTCCCCACCCTGGGCTCTTTGTTCTGGGCCCCTGGATCCTGCTCTTTACTGTGTCACATGCTCTTGTCTCTTTATTCCAGTCAAAGCCCATGCATCTTTCAAAGTCTAGTTCAAAGACCACTTCCTCTGAGAAGTCTTCTCTGACCATGCCCTACCCCCACCCCCATCTAGAAAGAATCTCCTTCCACAGCCGCCCGTAGAAGGTGATCCCAGCACGCATCGACCTGTTTGGCTTGGTGACTGGCTATTGGAAGCCGTCCCCCTTCCCACACTGTGATGTCCCAGAGGGCAGGGACCAGATCTACTCCCCTCCGGGAACACGGGGAGGAGCACGGCCCAGGATCACCATGCCTGGTTATGAATGCAACAGAACCATGCTGACTCCTGCTTCAGTGGTGCCCCAGTGTCCCCCAGTACATGTGAGCACGTTACCAGTACTGAGACTGGACGTGGAGACTGCCCTGAGCTGGCTCCAGTTTCCTCAGCAGGATGCGGATAATATTGAGAAAAAGCCCAAAGTTCACCTGGAAATAGAGGTGCAGGAAGGTGGAAGGCAGGGGGTCAGGGGGTGGCCCTGGTGGCATGGGGCAGGGTCTCTTTGGGAACTAGAAACCCCAAATCCCTGAGACACGGGGCCGTGTGGGTGTGTGGGTGTACAGAGCACTGCTCTAGCGCTTGCAGCCTGAGGACCGGGCGGCCTCACATGCAGACCTCAGAGAGCAGAGGCTCAGGGTGCCCCTCCCTCTCCCGTCCTTGTACTGAAGTCCAAGGGTGGGAGGTCAGGCCTCCGCACCCTGCCTCCAGCACCTCCCCCGGCCTTCTCTGGCACGAAGCAGGGGCCTTCGTTTTGTACAAGTGCTAAATTAGGGAAACGGGCACATTCACCAAGGCCAGGCAAACCGGTCCTGGCCGCCCCGTATCCTCATGGGAGCAGGTGGTGGGCTCCAGCGGCCGCGATCCTCTCTCCTTCATCCCTCCGCCTCGCCCCACCCCTCCCCCCGCCCGCAGTCTCACTGCAAACAGGGCACCAGAGTCATCCAAACTCTGAGCTGGAAGGGGCCGCGCGCTGATGGACATCGCCCCCTGGTGTTACCGATGGGATATCGTGGTCCAGAGAGGGCCTCACGGGGGACTGTGCCAGGACCGCGCTGGAACGCGGTCGTCCTGAATACCAGCCTGGGGTCAGTTTTTCCTGCTGTGTATGACCCCTCGGTGGACCCAGGGAGGCTGGTTAAGTAAAGCAGAGGACACTAGCCCCAGGGACTGACCCCAACAGAGAGCACGATGGGCCCTTTGATGATCCACCAGTAGGGGGAGCTGTCGTCCAGATCCCAGCACCTAGGGAAAGGAGGCCAGGGCTGAGGCTGGTGTCAGGAGTGCAGTGGCTGGAAAGCCCTTTCCTGTGGTCACCCGTGCACCTCCCTCCTCCCAGCTCTCTACCTCCCCACCTCCTGGCTTCTCCCCCTGGCCCTTCCACCCCCCACGCAGCCTATCTCCTCTCTCAGCCAGTTAGGCCACTTTTAAAAGGGTGCCCCATCCACGCCGGGCTCACCCATTCTCTCCACCTAGACGAATAAACTTCTCAAAAATCAATCCGTTTGCTGCCTTCCTGTTGGCGTCAACACTTCCTGTGTCCCATGAGGCCTTCACTCGCTGGCCTCCCTCTCCCCCGAGCCCTGAAGCCCTGAGAATCTGAGCCTCCTCCCTGCTGGGGCTACTTTTCCTCCGGCGCTCCTCCCGGCATGCACCTCCCAAGCCGGGAGGTTCCCTGAAGGCAGGACCGGGACTCCTCCTCCTCTCCCCAGCTCGGAGAGCAGCTGTGTTGCCTGATTGTCAGCCCATGCCCCATGGGGACTCGTGAGGGATGACGATGCAATCACCCAGACTCACGCAATGTCCTCGAAGGCCGACTTGCAACACACCCACGTGCCAGTGAAGAGCAGGGGGAGCCCTGAGCGGGGTACGGAGGAGACACAAGTGAGGGGTCTACATCCTCAGCTTAGGGGCCTGCCCCCCCCACACACCTCCCAGCCGCACGGGGCACAGCGAAGGCGGGGCCCGGGCCTGTTGTCCACCAGTTGCTGTAGGGCCACAGGTCATCATCAGCCCTCCACCGCCCCCACGGTGCCCACGCCAGCCCTCGGGGCTCACCCCAGCCAGCGAGGACCAGCCACCAGAAGGCTCTCCTCGTGCTGGGCGAGGTGGAGGCCAAGAGGCACGTCAGGTAGACAGCTTCTGCCAACAGCCAGCTGAAGTTGGTCATGGTGGCAAAATGCGAGGTGGCCACGGAGACCTTGCACAGAACCTGCGGGCCAACGGCTGGGTGCGTCAGAGCTGAGACAGCCAGCAAAGCCCCACCCGAGTCTCCGTGCCCCACTCAGGCCCCCCGAGGGGATGCAGCAATGGAAGGCGGTGGTTAAATCTGCACAGCCTCGGTTCAAAGTCACCAGCTGTTAGCCAGGTCCCCGCCCCTTGCCTTAGCTTTTCCTCGGTACATGGGAAACGTCCAGCTCTAGTCTCATAGCTGGTCACAGGACTGAATGGAAATTCTGTGTATAAATTGCTATTTTTTTTTCACTTGCACCCTTCCTGAGCTCAAGTCAATCCCTAGAGCTGTGGATGTGAAACACTATTCATCCACGCACAGCCTCGTGCTGCAGACACACACACACTCATCCACGCACAGCCTCATGCTGCACACACACACACACTCATCCACGCACAGCCTCATGCTGCACACACACACACACTCATCCACGCACAGCCTCGTGCTGCACACACACACACGCACACACGCACTCATCCGCGCACAGCCTCGTGCTGCAGACACACGTGCACGCACACACGCACTCATCCGCGCACAGACTCGTGCTGCAGACACACGTGCATGCACACACGCACTCATCCGCGCACAGCCTCGTGCTGCAGACACACGTGCAGGCACACACGCACTCATCCACGCACAGCCTCGTGCTGCAGACACACACACATGCACACGCGCACTCATCCGCGCACAGCCTCGTGCTGCAGACACACACACATGCACACACGCACTCATCCGCGCACAGACTTGTGCTGCAGACACACGCGCACGCACGCGCGCACTCATCCACGCACAGCCTCGTGCTGCACACACACACGCACACGCGCACTCATCCACGCACAGACTCATGCTGCAGACACACATGCACACACAGCCTCATGCTGCAGACACACATGCACACACAGCCTCGTGCTGCAAACACACATGCACACACAGCCTCGTGCTGCAGACACACATGCACACACAGCCTCGTGCTGCAGACACATGCACGCACACATGCATTTATCCATGCACAGACTCATGCTGCAGACACACATGCACGCACACACGCACTCATCCGCGCACAGACTTGCGCTGCAGACACACGCGCACGCACACACACATTTATCAGCGCACAGCCTCGCTCCTCTGTCGGGGAGAGGAGCGTTTCCTGGCTCGGTCCAGTCCCATCACCAAGCAGCTGGGTGACATTGCCAATTGTCCCTCATCTACAAGTGAGACTAAAATGGAAATATAAGTAGGAAATAAAAGGTGGTGACATATGCAAAACATTTAGTGTAATACTTGACACCCAAGTGATTATATATATATATATATATATATATATATATATATATATATATAATTTTTTTACTTAAGTAAGGTCATCAGCGGGGTCATTCATTCTTTCATCTGTCCAGTCCCAGTCTAGGTTTGGAGGACCCGCCAAGTGCTGGGCCCCCACACTCTGCCCAGCTTCCTTCTGTTTTCACTCCCTCCCATCCTCCTATCTCCTGCCAGTGAGTTTGCTCACGCTGGCCCCTCCCCATCTCTCCATCACTGCTGCCCACCGAGCTCCTCCCCAAGGCCCTCTCCTGTTCCCTCCCAGCTCTCAGCAGGTGGTCCCTCCACCTGGTGGTCCCATAAGCTGGTGCATCTGTCCCCTAGGAAGGAAGGGCTCAGCCCCGCCCAGCCCCTCGCTGTCCACTCTCAGCCACAGACAGCTGAGTGCTCAAGGGCGTGACAGAATGAGAGCTCTGGCTGGAGTGAAAAATGGGCCGGGTCCTAATTGGAAATGGGGAATGGAAACGGGAATCTGGCTTTGGAGCAGACAGCGGGATGCGGGAATGCAGCACCATCGTCCAGGAAGTGGCGCGGGGATTTAGCGCCTGACCCCGGGGAAGGGTGGGGAGGGGAGGGCGAGTTCTTCGTCTGTAACTGGCAATGCTGGAGGCCCCGGGGTCAGACCACAGGACTGGGCGGGCTCGGGCAGAAAGCTCTAGATCCGTAACGCGGCCCCCCTCCTCCCACGCGCCCTGGTCCACCCGCCCCCCACCCGGGGCGTTACAGTGGAGAAGCTGCAGTGGTCCGTGTTCTCGCCGTGGAAGAGGGTGGCGTCCTTCAGGAACACGGCCCCCGCCTTGAGGATGAAGGTGGCGAACAGCTGGGTGTGGATGTAGTTCCGGGGGCAGCGGAGCCTCCTGCAGCGGGCGGGGAGAGGGGCTCCTGCTGCACCGACCGGGGGCGTCAGAGGCTGAGCAGGGCACGGCGTGAGTTGCCTTGGATTGACTTGAGTCGGATCGGGCTGACCCCGAGGCTTTGGTTTTAGCCTGGCAGGACAGCTGACCAACCACTGCTCTGGGCTCGGTGAAGATGAGGGGACAGAGAACTCTGTCCCTGCAAGGGGGGGGGGCGGGGGACAGAGGCAGAAATGGCACGTACTGCCCAGGAGAGCACCCTGGACGATCAGAGGGACGAGGCTCATCCCGTGGACAGAGAATGCCCGGCCAGGCAGGGCTCAGACCCTATAGTCTGGGGACGGAGCTTAAGACGGACAATGGTCAAAGGTTTGGAACAGTCAAGGAGGGCTCCCTGGAAGAGGCAAAGAGGATTCTTTGAAGAGGAGGGCAGCTGGGCTTTGGATTTGCAGAGATGTAAATACATCGAGAGGAAAGGAGGCGGGCATCGCAAGGACACAGAATACGGTCCTCGCGAGGACAGGCGGAGGGGTGGGGGTGAGTCCTGGAGTGGGAAAGGGTGGGTCTACCTGTGCGGGAAAGAGACGGGAAAGGGACGGGAAAGTTACAAATGGCCGTGGCACCTCGATCTTGAATAACCAGGCAAGGAATCGGGCTTGGTGCCGCGGGCAACCGGGAGGCAGTGAAGGTTCTTGAGCAGGTGAGGGAGATGGCAAACCTGAGAGCCAGCAGGATGGCGATGGCCCCCAGGAGGGCCACGACAGAGATGCTGTGGCCCAGGGTGTAGATGGTCTTCACCGTGGAGAAGTAAGATTTCTGGGCAGGGTGGAGATGGAGACGGAGAAAGTCTCAGCGACGGAGCATCTGGGGAAAGGGTAGCTTGACGATCTGGCCGGGGACACTCTCAGTTCTCCCCTGACACTGGGGAGTGTCCCCGGGGACCACAGCAAGCTCCCTCCACCATCTGAGGTGTTTGGTTTCAGCCTGTCCTCCGCCTGACCCGCTGGTGACGGGGAGCGAGATGCATCTGCCCATTGCTGCTCTGGGGCCGGGGAGAAACGCCACATCCCTGGGGAATGGCAGAAGCTCAGGAGGAAATTGGGCTTGTTTATGGACATCCAGTTTGCTCACCGGCTGGGGAACACGGCGTCCCCAAAGAAAGGGCCAGTGCCAGCGACAAGTGCAGAAAAAAAACTCTTGCCGTGACCACGTATTTGGATCAATCAGAGTGCAGCCTGGACCCCAGAGATGGAGATTGGGGTGCAGGCCAACGGATAGGAACAGGGGCCGGGCTCCCCCGAGGGACACAGGCAATCAATCACCAGCCCTCTCTAACTCGGTCTTTTCACCTGTAAAATGCTCAGGCTCATGCTTTACCGGGCGGGGCCAAGGGGGAAAGGGATGTGGGGTTATGGGTGTGGAAGCACCTCGCGAAAGCCCTGCTCAGTTCGGAGGTGTGGGGTGTGCTGGCTACATGAGGGGTCGCTGGACCACTTCTGGGCTGGAGTTTCCTCACTTGCCCTCACCACGGCCGTGCACGCTGCTCCACAGACAGAGGACAGAGAGGCCGGGAGCTGGCCCAGGGGTCGCCAGGAGCTGTTGTTTCTCTGAAGCACCCCAAACTCCCCACCCAAGAGGCCAGGGTGCAGTGAGGGCACATTAAGGAGATGGTGGCAGCACATCTCCCAGCCGGCCCTCTGCCTCCTCTCCCTCCTAGCAACGTAGCCCACCTGTCATCCCTGAGCTGAGCAAATTAGCAAAAGAGCCCCCACCAGACACTGCCACCTTCTGGACATCTGCTGTCATTGATATTCCAACCAGTGGCTCCAATGGAAACAGTCAGTGGCCCCTACAGCTGTCTACCAGCCACACAAACATCCAAGCCAGGCGCCTCTCACCTCCTCAGTCAGCAGCTCCACGGGCACAGGGCAAGCCACGGGATAAGGTGGGAAGGGCTCAGACCAGCCCGCGATGGTGCAGTCTCTCTGCACGGCGCCTGGGAGGCGGTCGGAGGTGGGGAAGCAGAGGTCTACTCACAGCAGCTCCTCCCTTCTCCCCAGGAGGCCTGGGGAGCTGGGAGTGACCCTGGCAGGCGGCACTGACAGCCCCTCCAGCAGTGGGGAGCAGGGAGCCTTCTCCCCAGCGGCCTGGGCTGCAGGTCCAGCCTGCCTGGGACACACTCTGGGGCCTTCCTCTCTGGCCTCAGAGTCGTCACCTCTTAAATAGAATCCCTCGGGAGGCAGAGTGGTGAGTGGAGCCCCCAGCAGCCTAAGGGCAAGGGGGTAGAGAGGAGGCCCTCCCTGCTCCTGGAGGGACTGTCCACCCAGATGCCCAGGCGAGGGAAGGCCAGGGGAGGCCAGGGGAGGCCAGGGGAGGTGAGGCAAAGCAAAGCAAAGCAAAGCAAAGCAGTGGGTGCCCCTCCACCCCTCTCCTTGGGAAGCTGGTGGTGTCTTAGCCATCAGACGGGTTCTGGTCGCTGCACCCCACAGCCACGCCACAGGACAAGGTGCCAGGCCTTGGGTCCAGCACGTCCCTGCTTTCTCACTGGTCCTCACCCCCTGTGAGGCGAGCGGGCTTGCTGCCCCCGAGTCACGGGTCGGACACGGAGGCTGACTGGCTCGCCCAAGGTCACACCGAAAGAGAGGAAGTTGTTCAAGTCCTGGTCTGCCTGCGCCCCAAGCCAGGTTCTGTGTCTGCCGGATTCTGGCACCACCAGAAAAAAAAACCCTCCCTCCCCACCGCTTCTCCCAGAACCCCACCTGGCTCTGAGCTGAAGTGAGAGAAGAAATCCGGGCAGGGGAGAGCCACCCGCTCGCCAGAGCCTGCCGTCGGCCAGCACAGCAGCCCGTCCCAGGTCCCCGGGCAGCCTGGATGGGGAGAGGTGAGAGCAGCGTGCACTCAGCCCCGGGGGACGGGCCTGGCCAGCATCCTGAGGGGCGGCGTGGCTGGAGGAGATGAGGCATCTGAGAAGTCACCTCCTCCCCGCAAGCCCCATACCCAGGGTGGCGTTGGGCGTCCCCTCCGCTGCCCGTAGACACGCACTCTCGTCCTCCCTCAACTGGGTGATGAAGTCACACTCCGGGTGCACGTGGCCCAAAACCTGCAGAAAAAAGTGAATGGGGAGCAAACCAGGCGTGTGCGCCTTCTGCGTCCACTGGTCCAAACGACCTGAGGACAGAGGCAACGCTGGATTTATGTCTGTGTCCTGGCTGCCAAGCCCAGGGCCTGGCTCGTGGCACTGACAGCTGTGCTGGAAGGACAGAAAGAAGGAAGGAAGGAAGG